>CABHPQ010171229.1:0-26793 GCA_902168405.1 Peromyscus aztecus
CACAGAACTCAAGCTTTCATTTGCTCTCATTTGATGAGAGACAATTACATGCCCTTCACACATTCCACACAAATAACTTTTCATTAAAATGACATTTAATTACCAATTCTTTGGAAGTTCTGAATGCTATGGAAACTGGGTTTTTTAACAACAAGTTTGATTGAATCCTAATCCCAAATTATTAAGTTGAATTCTAGATGAAGTGAAGAATTTTTTTCCTTCTTGGTGTTCAGAATTTATCAACTCACTGGTACAACTCTATATTTAAGAAAACTAGTTTGAGGATAATTATTAGAAAAATAGCTAATTATGCATTAGCTCCTATTGGGAAACAATTCTCATTCTGTAACATTATTTGTCCCAGAGGACCTTTTCAAGAATGTTTATAGGGCAAAGAGACTATAAGGGTGGAGTTCCTATCTCCCTCCAGGCAAGGAAATTGTTCTGTTTCTTGGCCAGAGGCCTTCCCCTGGGGTAAATGCTGGCATGTTTTCAAGCACCCTTTCATATGACTGGTGATTTCCTAAAGACTGTTTGTTATCTTCAGCTGTGACACAGATCCACCAGGTCTGGACCTCTGTGCCCTGCTCCAACAGAGCTGGGTAACAAGGAAACCAATGAGAATACAGAAGCTCATGCTGCCTATTGTCCCAGGAACAGTAACATCCTTTGTGTCTGCTCTAGTTCTGTGACTTGGGTCAGCAATGTGATGCTGTGGACTTGTTGACTTAGAAGCAGTATCTTAGGGTTCTATTGCTGTGAAGAGACATCATGACCATGCCTACTCTTATATAAGAAAAATATTTCTTTGGGGCTGGCCTACAGGTTCAAAAGTTTACTCCGATATCACCATGGTAGGAAGCATGGCAATGCACAGGCAGATACGGTGCTACAGAAAGAACTGAGAATTGTACATCTGGATTGGCAGGCAGCAGGATGAGAAATGGAGCCACTGGGCCCTGGCTTGAGCTTCTAAAATCTCAAAGACCACACTCAGTGACAAATTTCCCCCAGTAAAACCACACCTACTCCAATAAGGCCACACCTTCTAATAGTGGCACTCCCTATGGGCCTATGGGGGACATTTTCATTCAAACCATCACAGGCAGGGTAAACTCTCAAATGTCCCTGATAGACAAACTTATTATTCAAATAAATATCTGTAGGTGCTCACTAAGTTCAAAGAAAAAATTTTAACCTTATGCCTAAGCAATTAGATACAAACCCATTAAAGAACAGCATCATCATTCAATAAATGTCTTGCCACTAGAAGTTGATAACACTGAACAGTTTAGTCACATGTCCTGGAGAAATCAAGCTGTAGGTGAACTGAAAGCATTCTCCATTTTGGTTAGTCTTCATGATCCCAGAAGGTACTATGCATGCTACTGGGAAAAATAAGTAAGTCATCAACAATCTTACTCATCTCTAAACCCTGTGAGTTACAATAAATATCCTATCAGGCAAGATGTGGCTTCTAGTGTAATAGTGGTACAACCGTTATGGGGACAACCAACATCCATCTTATTGGATTTGAGGCCGACTCCACAGGAGAGAACTCATGCTTGGTTCTGTAAACCTAGTTAACAGTCCTTAGGTGAGGAAGTCACAGGCTCTAGGAACAAACCTACTATTACTGATTTGCTAAACATCATTTTGCCATCTAAATATCAATGGTAAAATATATTGGTTTACACCAACAGATTAGCATTGCCTTCACAAGAGAAACATAATACTGTAGCAGCTGGTAGCTCAAGAGAGACCTGTAACAGACCAAAGTTGCCAAGCATAAGATAGTGGAATGTTGGGTCCCAATGAAGACAGCACCTCCTCCAAAGTTCTTGGAGTATTTCAGCTGAGGAGGTGAAAAGAATGCGAGATAGCAGAAGATGGGGGAATGTCTTCTAAACATGACATGGCCATCGTGCTCATGAATTCATGGGAGCTGTTGTTATTGAACACGATTGGGCCCATTAATATTTCATCATAGATGAGGGAGGGTGCCTGTGAGGCCCCACCTCACCTGGAGGGACTATTAGCAGCGCTTGCTGGGGGAAGGGTGTCACTTTCTTCAGTAGTATAGACACAGCTTGCCCATGCTGTGCTGAATAACTTCGCATTCACACTCATAATTAAACTCCATGGGCCACACACAGAAAAAAAAGACATCGAGCTAGGAGGGGGACTCAACGAGAAGAGGGAGAAGGAGGAAAATGGTGGCATGAGTAAAATTCATTATATGAATGTATGAAACTGTCAAACAACTTTGAAAATAAGGGAGGAAAATCCAAAAAGAAAAATAGAAATGGGATTGATTGCCTGGCCACCCTCTGCTACTAAAATAACCACAGTTGGATTACTAAAGTCTTGGTCTATATGACAAAGACGAGCTATCCTTCCCACACCCTGACAGATTACATGCTTTCATGGGCTGACCTGTAAAATTCCTGCAATCAGTCAGTCTCCCTTAGAAGCTGTGCAGAGATGATTTCCTACCTTAATCATGCTGTCCAGTTCAGCTCAGGGTGACCAAAACCAGACAGTATCAGGGCTCTGAGGTTATGATATTTGCTCCTCTCTTCACCCCATTTACTCAGTGGGTACTTATCACCAACACTGCAGTTCTCAGTGTTCACATGATCCTTTCTCACATTAGAGATCTAGACAACAGTGTTTAGATTCTCTCTTCACAGAGGCTCTATGTACTGAAGTGGTTGACCCAGGCTGAGGCCTAGCAAACAAGGTCAGGGCTTCTCTCTACTTCATAGACACAAGAGTCCAAACAAGCCTTAGCAGGGTACACAGTACAGAGTATCACCCATGCCAGCCCTTTAGAGGGAATGCCCCTGGGCTGGGTGATTCCCAGGTAAAAACATCTTCTATATCTCCAGGCTCTGGGGATAGGTAGTTATGCCTGATCATAGTGGGGTCTGTTCTGAGTTCTGAGGATCCTAAGGTAGAAACCATGAAGCCCTAATAATGCACACATATGCATAAAAATTGAGGCTTTGTTCTTCAATGACAATGCTGACCCTCTCGTAGGCTCCTTCAGCTACTCACTAATTTCCCCCATGAGAGGTAGAGAAGCACTGTGGTAAGGAGTAGGATTTAGAGCCAGGATGCCTGGAGTTTTTTATTGGTGAAATTATTAAGGCCACTCCACGTAGTTAAAAGGAAGATTTATTTAGTGGGTAACTTACAAATGAAGGGATAGGTAGGTCGCAGGGTCTGGGGAAGGTGTATCACAGTCCAGCGGTGTTCTCTGGAGCTCTGCTCGGTCAACCTCCACCGTCCAGGGTCCAGAAACAGAAAGCGAGCTGGCCCATCCAGCTCTCAGGTCTCCAGGGTCCTCCCTTGGCCCTGCCTTGTAGGTGTGACAGTTGCCGAAGCCTCAGTGGGGGTTGGAACTTCCAGATCAAAGCTGGAATGGCTACCCACTACATCTCCCCCTTTTTGTCTAAATAAGAAGGGTCTAACCTAATAGAAGACTATATACAAAAGAATGGTTATCAAATGGCTACCCACTACAGTTTTTAATCTTGGCTCAGTCACTACCTAGGTAATCATCTGTGTCTTAGTTTTATCATCTATAAAATGAGGACAAAATAGTACTTCTAATTACAAAGTGATTGTAAATACTATCTTAAACAAACTTCTCCAATAGCCCTAAACACAAAACATATTATCTTCCGAATACTCTTTGAACACATTGGCCACTGGTCCCATTTTGTTTAGCAATCTGGTCTCCAACCTGGGCCAATTCTGCCATTAGGAACAAAGTTGTCAAGAGGAATGTGACAAGCTTCACAATTAGTTCTCACTGAGTGAATAATAACTTAGGAAGACTCTCTATCACCATAAATACCCTGGGAGAGAAATGAGGCATTGGCTTGAGCACCATTTTTTGCTGTTGCTGTTTCTGTACATCCACACAAAAGGTCCAGAATCTTGACCCTGGAATCTACATATGATACCTTACATGGCAAAAAGGACTTTGTAGATGTGACTTGTTGTGGGTCACCCTATCTGGACACCGCTCGGGGAAGGGGGTGAGAAGGTGCTCATCAACGACACAGACACCCGGAGTCAGGTGAGAAACAAGCAGTCGACTCGTTTATTGTGGATATGGGGCAAACCTATATACCTGATTTCCCATTGGCATCTGGAGACTGTGTTGTCTCTTTCTCATTGGCCGCCAGCATTCTTATGGTCATGCATCACCAATCAACAGGTGCAGGGGTAGACTCCAAGTTGGCTCAGTGGGAAGTAGCTAACACACATGCCTATGCATGCCACCCAGAACAAGGCAGCTGTGGTTTTATCAGGCTAGCTGGCTGCTTGCCTCCTTAGTGATTGAGGTTAAAGACCTTTGAGACTACTCAAGATTATCCATGTAAACTCAATCTAACCACCTTAGTCCTTAAAAGCAGAGGACTTTTTGGGTTACCAGAGACATGTGAGAAAGACTTGACCCACTACTGCTAGCTTTGAAGATGGATGGGTACCACAAACTAAAGAACGTGAGTGGCCTCTACCATTTGGAGAATAGATTCTTTGGCTTGGATTCTTTACTAAGAAATATAGCACTCCAGACACTTGTATTTGGACCTGTGTTGTGTTGCTCAAGCCTGTGAGGCTATCCTCATTGTTGCTACAACAACAGAAAACAAGCACAGCCTTGTTATGGTTTGATGATGAAATAGCTCCTTGTAGACTCCTTTGTCTCACGCTTGGTCCTCTGTTGGTGGCATGGCTTGGGAAAGCTGTAGAAACTTTAGGAGAAAGGTCACTGGTGGAGTGAGCCTTCTAGTGCTGGTTCAGCAGACCTCTGTTTCCTCATCCCTCAAGATGTAAACCACCTGCTTCACATGCCTACTGCCCCAGCCTGGAACTGCCAATACTGCCATGTCTTCCCTGCTGCAACGGAATGTATCCCTCAAACCACGAGCCGAAATAAATCCCTCCACCCTTAGGATGCTTCTCAAGAGGTATTTTGTCATAGCAATGAGAATAACTAAGAGTCTCTTGATTCTCCTAGTAGAAAGAGACCCCAGTGCTAGGTACTGCGCTAAGGGACGAAGTAACAGGAAAACATAAATTTGCTCATCCATCCATCCATTCATTCATTCATTCACACATTCATCTACTCACTAGTTTACTTAGTACCATCTACTCAGTGAGTTTACTAAGTACCTCTCAAAGGTCAAACACTGTATGCTCCACAATTCCACAGTAAATCGGAGTTGCAGTTGGCTTTCACTCCCATGGAGCTCACAGTCCAGAAGAAAGAGATAGACACTGAACAAACCAACAATAAATTAATTGCCAGCAGCGACCAGTGCCATGAAGAAAATAAGACAGGATTAGGAAGTCAGGATTCCCAGACTGGGTGGGTATAAGGCTCTCCAGGAAGTGACACTTGAGCTAATATCTGCAAGGTATAAGGAGCCAGGCAGGCAGAGCTCCAGAACAGCTTGTAAGACTCCAGCCCACGGATGGCCTGCCCGCCTCCCCCTCCCACCCCCGCATCCCCCACCCTCACCCCCCGGCAAGAATCTGCAGGAGACAAGACATACCATGCTTAAAAATTGATACCACTTCTGGCTGCAGAGGATAAGTACACTGTGAATTGCTGCTCTCATTTTCCTGTCCTCACTCTTCACAAACATGACTTTTAAGGCTTTATTTTTTAACATATTTTATGAACAGTGTAAAGGCAGCACCGTCCCAGAGCCCCTGGCCATCTTTCTCAGCAGGAGTGCTGTTTTCCTTGGCTGGATACGGATGTAGTTAGAGTCCCTGCAAAGGCTGCTTGCCTTTCCCGTGATGAATCCCCCAGTGCTGCAGCACTCATCAGTGACATGGGCTGTGGTACCTGCTGCTCAGGTTCAGACTGGGAGCACCACTATCTCTCAGACCGGGAGCACCACCATCTTTGTGGACCTCAGCTGGCTCTACTGTGCATTTAATCCTGACAGACAGACCCAAGTTTGGAGGTGGTGAGTAAGGGGGTATAAGCCTATCCCCTATCCTATCACACAGGTATATAGTCTTTGATATGTGAATCACAAATGCAGAAAGTAGGCCACTCAGATCATTTATTGAGTAGCACTATGGTCCAACATGTATAGTAAAGTAGTGAAAACAGCTTCAATTTAGGAAAGATTCTGTATCAGGTGATACAACTTCTCACACTTTCCTCTTTCATGAGTTCTTTATGCAAGAGAGAGAATTCTGGGGTTTGCTCTCTGACCCAAGTATTCCTAGACCGGCAAGGGCAACCTGGCACATTGCAACTCTGCCTCCTCTACCTGGTGACAGCTCCTTCCACACCCAGCTTCCTGCACGAGGAGGTGTCTGAGCTGAGATGAACCAGACCATGCCAGCCCTGGAGGCCCTTACTCATTCCTGTTGTTTCCTGTGTTAACACAATGAACTTCACGGCATATTGAATCAATACTGAGCAGGAATACTTCCATGTTGAGCATATGGGGTTGACACTCGGAGCAGTGAGAATTCATTGCTTCTGAGGTCTGAGAGCCAGGATGTCTGGATTTGATTTCCAGCTCTACCATATACTAACTCTATGACCTTGAAGAAGACACTTGCCAGACTAAAGATTAATCCTTTTTTCTCTATAAATTGGGGTCAACAATAACACTCACACTTCCCGCCTCAAACGGCTCTCACAATTACAAAATGAGAAACACTTTGTACACTATAAAACACAGTGTGAACTGAAAACCACTACCCGCCCTGCTTGTGGTGCTCATGTGTGCTGTGACTTCGGTAGGTAGGAATTCTCTGAGCACCATCCACAGACTGGCAGCAGGCCTTGGCCCCTCCTCCCCAGTCCTCCCATGAATTCCTCTACCTCACAGATCTAGACCAATCTGCCACATACAGGTCACATCAGTACAACTATGACATTCGCTGGTAAATAATGTTCTCCAGGACACCAACCTCAAGGCTCAGTCAGCATGGAACCCAGTTCCAACCTTGGTCCTCACTTTTTCAAAACAGGGCTACCAAAATGGCTTTTGGGTATGGCTGATCAGTTCTTTATGGAAATCAGCCTTCATTATTTGCCAAGGGCCAGATAATGTTTCTAGCTTTTCAGACCACATATTTCTCTGTGGCATACTGTTCTTTTCAAGAGCAACTATTTTAAAATATATTTTTAAAATCTCCTAGCCCTAGAGCTGGGTGAACACACCTTTAATCCCAAAACTTAAGAGAAGTAGGAAGATCTCTGAGTTTGAGGCCAGCCTGGTCTACAGAGTGAGTTCCAGGACAGTCAGGGCTACACAGAGAAACCTTATCTCAAACAAAACAAAACAAACCATGTCTCCTGACATTTGGGCCTTAAAGGAGCAGGCTGATATTTCCCAGGGTCCCAGTGTGCCCACTTCTACTTCTTGTTTTGTGGAGGGGTGTCTATTGTTGGTTGGGGGGGTTAGTGGGTGCTAATTCGGCAAAAGGAAGTTTCAGGACCCACTGATCCCTCAGCATCCAGACCCCATGACTCAGTCAGGCCCCCATAAAATTGCCTCACTCCACATGGCCCCCTCAACCAGATGTCTTTGGTAATACTAAGCCAAGGGAGTGATCAGAACATGTCCAAAAGTAAAGTAGGCTCAGGTTTCTTGGACTCAGGGTGAGACTTCCATGTCCATAAATTTTCTTTGACAATTAGGAGGGTACTCCGAGGTTGGAGTTGCCTACGATACTATCAGGCAGGAAAAATGCCTCTCTGAGCCAGTCACAGTCTCCTTACATTTATTAGCTACTGTTATGGCTTATTTTTTAAAGGAGAAGGGGTGAGGTATGGGGAAAGGGAAACAGAGAAGAGGAGAGGCAGGAAGATGGAAACAGATATGCCAAGGAAGGTGCAGGAAACAAAACCATTGCAGAATATTTAATCTAAATGCCAGTTATCACCAATTTGGGTTATTCTCACTAAGTATTTAACATCAAACTCGTCACATACTGCCCACTAATTCAAAAGCAGGATTCTGTATCATTCATGGTTTCTAAGCAAGCTCTGCCTCTTGATAGTTTCTCTAATCAGCAGGATACTTATCTTTGATGCACCTCGACTGTCACACATCCTCTGGGTCAAGGACTATAGAATACCAAGCGGTGGAGTCATTGACAATGACCCTGGCCCACAAATGAATGGGAAAAATCAAGACACCTTGCTCGCATGGCTCATTATCTCTCCTCTGCACTCACTCACTCACATGAGGAAGAGAGCCAAGAATTCAGGACTCCTGCCCTTTGCCAGGCTGCATGATCACAGGGGCCCTCACCTACCTTTAGAGTCACCACCCACAGGGCAGCTGAACTTAGCTCATTCCCTGCAACCACTAGTACCAGAGTCACACAAAGTTCAGGATCCTCTAGGGTTGGTGACACTGCCACCAAGAGAAATTGTCAGCTGAGAGCCTTTGTTCATCACCACTTACAGAACAGCGGTTCTGAGAAAGGACGGGGTAACTTAGAGACACAGAAGGCAGGGAAGTCCTTGGGGCAGACAAAGGCAGATAAGTAGTGAAGGGGAATGTTTACAACTTAATCCTTCATAGAAGGCTGGAGCAGACTGTTACAGGTGAGCGTCTGCACCTTGCAGACAATGTCTCCCAAGGGTCCAAGTTGAACTGGCCTGACTTCTACACTGGACAGGAAAGTTTGGAAAGCCTTACTGGGAACTGATGGAAGAGGAGCTGATCCTAAGCAGCCAGGATCCAGTGATGAGGTTCTAAAGGTCCAAAAGGGAAAGAAAAGAACGTGGTGACTGGTCGAAGATATCCAGGGAAGAGGAAATCTGAAGTTGCCTTGAACATTCGTGGCAGATTCTCAAAGCAGATTGGAAGGGGAGGAGAAAAGGTCACTGTAGAATCAAGGATGACTGGAGCTCCCTGCCTGGGGAAAGGACGGATGGCTGTGTTTTAGTTGCCAAGACAACAAGGCTAAAAGGCAGCCTGAGAGGCCCCAGAGCCCTCTCTGGGATGCTCTTGCTCTCCATGATGTTGTGAACGGATCTTCTCCCACCTACAACTATAATATGTCCTCTCTTACTCAAAACATGTGCAGCACTGACGTGACTCACCCCCAATTGTAGCAGGATGCTGCACACTGCAATCATGCTTCAGAAACACATATTTTTCAGCATTGTTGGTGGCAGTAAACCTCTGTAACGTCTAATCCAAACCCATTTACAGGAAAGATAAATAAAAGCATTTTCACATTTCCCTTTGTGCATAACTTTTTTAAACACCGGGGACATTACAGCAGAGGTCTGCCTCGCTTGTAGAGAACATACAATATATGTTTTTTTTTCCCTCAGGAAACTAAAGATACTACAAATAAATCTGCAAACATATATTTCTTCAAAGCATTAATTTTTAAAGCGGCCAAAATTGCTAACAACCAGGGAAAGTACCGATTTATAAATTATGTTCTCAGCATATAGTATACATTGTGAATTTGCATGCATATTAAATGCAAATAACCAGAAGAGCATAACATTAAGGCTTCAAATTTATATGTGCAAAAGACAGTAAATTCTAACATTAAAATTCTTCCCAGAAAATATGAACTCCCCCTATCCCATGTGACTGTCACAAAGTCAGCTGAACAGTCTCACTGCAGAACTCCAGAAGTCAATAACCTAGCCCTGCCAACTTCACATCACCCAGGCTGGGAGTGGATTACAGCCCGGTTGACAACGTGCCCACCTAGCACACATGAATCCTGGGTTTCAATTCCTAGCACTGTGTACACTGTATCCTGGGAGGATCAAGAGTTCAAGGTCATTCTTGGCTATCTACTGAATTCAAAGGCAGCCTGGGCAACACAAGGCCCTGGCACAAAACAAACAACCCAGTTTTCACCTAATTCATGCTCATGTCAACTCCTAAGTTGAGGCAGATGAAGCCACTGGCATGGGACACAGAAAAGATGCTAACATTGTCCAGATTCTCAAAAATATTATCTTAGTTATGATTTGATAGAAAAATTAAAACATCAATAAAATTGCCACCATTGTATCAATGGTGACAGCATTGTTGAACCAGGCAAAAGGCAGCTAGCTCTCCTTTTTATGTACAACGGAAGAAAGAGCTGTGGTGACAGTGTGTATTTGCGAGGCTACATGAGTTGTGGGTACAACAGGTGAGATGTGGCTGTCTATTACTTTTTAATGTATATGGGTATTTTGCCTGCATGTATTTCTGTGTATACAGTGGAGACAGGAACCAGAAGAGTGTTGGATATCCCAGAACTGGAGTTACAGACGGTTGTTATCCTCCATGTGGGTGCTGGGAATAGAACTCGGGTCCTCTACCAAAACAGCCAGTGCTCTAAACCACGGAGCCATCTCTCCAGCCCCTAAGTGTTTTGTTAATGTTATTAACATCTGTAATCAGTTAAAGTCAGGCAAAGGAACCAACTCTGGCTATGAGAATGAGCCTTGCCAAAGCAACTGAAAGTATTAAAAGCAAAACCTGGGTTTCCAGGAGATGAAGAAATTGTGCCTCAGGACTGGAACATGGAAACCCAGGCCTGGCCTCTAACGACTCCATGCAACACCAACTTCTGCCAGAGTTTCCTGACTATGGTCTAGGCTGTGAGGTTTGGACTTACTAGCTTCCTCCAATTCAGCCTTCTGTGTATAGGTATGGACACACACATACACATAATTTATATACACACACTGGGCAGTTGATAGATTAGATAGATGGATGAGAGGACAATTAATAGACTCATTTTCAACAGGAAGTAGTGACTAATATAAAATGTAAAACTCCCAGTTTTTACTGTTGTTGTTGTTGTTGTTGTTGTTTGGTGTGTGTATAAGCCACAAGAAATCTGACCCTGAGAGGCATTCACTTTGTTGTTTGAAACAGGACCTCTTTCTGGGACCTGGAGATTGCCACTGAAGCTAGCTGACTGGCCAGCAAGCCTCCAGGATCTGTCTATCTCTAGCTCTCCAGAGCTGGGATTACAAGCACACATACCCCTACCTCTGTTTTGTATTTTGTTTTGCTTTTTGTTTTTATATTGGTTCTGGGAATTGAGCTCAAGTACTGAAAACCAATTACTGGTGAATCAATTATATGGAGAGGACTCCAGGGCCTTTTGTTTCAATTTTTTTTTAATGTAAGGATTATAATCTATTCTGATATGGGGGACAGGGCTGAGTGATCTTAACTGCAATGTAAAAATTAATGCTTTCTTGGTGTAAGTAATTCTTTCACTTTGGATTTAAAGTATACTGCCTGGTACCCATTTAAAGAAAATCAGTCAATTCTGGAATCTGATGGAGAATTCTTGTTGCTCTTCCAGAGGACCCTGGGCACAGTTTCCAGCACCCACATTGGGAGGCTAACAAAGACCTGTAACTCTAGCTTCAGGGGCTCTAACACCCTCTTCTGGCCTTTGCAGGCACAGGTGCACACAGAGAGACATGATATATAAACAAAAAGATCTTTACAAAGATAATGCTATGGTCTAGAGAAATGGCTCAACAGTTAAGGGTACTTTCTGCTCTTCCAGAGGAGTGGAGTTTGGTTCCCAACACTCACATTGGACATCTCACAACCTTATGTAACTCCAGTTCCAGGGAATCTGAACCTCTAAACTTCCGGCTTCCATGTGCACATATTCATATTCACACACACACACACACACACACACACACACACACACACACACACACAATGCACACATACACACAAACCTACAAATAATTTTTTTAAGTAATGTTTAAAAAGAACAGCTATTCTAGAATAAGAATTTCATTTGTAGAAGACAGGCTATGGAAATGTTTCTGGTAGTTGAACACATGCTCACACATGCCAATTTGGAGCTGTATTCTTGTGTGTTTACCCTGTGATGTTCCTATGGATGCTACACTTAACCAGTGACACGCCCCTCCATCTAGAGCCTCAAATTACAAATCGGACTGCCTACTCTAATGAGGCAAATGGCCTTGTAGAGCTTAGGCAAGCAAGCTCAAGGCTGATCGCGATGCCAAGCACTCCTTCTGTCTTTTGTCCTTGGACTCTTCATGAAGCAGCTCCCAGTATTTGCTTAGGCAGCTCTGCCTCTCTCCTTCTGCAGGCCATCAGGGAATGCCTACCCACACAGCTGCATCTGATGACCTGTATACGCAGACCCTTCCTTCCCTGACCTCTGACCTCACCGCACTCCTTTATTTGTTGAGGTCAGGGGGATCTTCTGGGAACAGGCGAAGATGAAGGGGTGGGAATGCATCCCTAAGGGAACTAATTTAGTCAGTTTCTGTCTTTTGCAAACTGTCTTGTTGTCACAACTGGAAAGAGGGGTGGTCTATTCCAGAAGGTGTTTGGATATTTCTTGGTTTTTTTCTACTTTTAAATGTAATTAGTTAGTTACTTTTAGACTTGTAGATAGAGTATTCTCCAAGACAGCAATGCTTATCTGTAATTTATCAGCTGTCACGTCACTCTGTCACCGAGTCAAACCTGTCTCCCTACAGCCCATCTTCTCCTGAAATCAGCTGTCTCCTCCTCTAAGTTTTTCTGTTTACAGTCCACAGTGTTACCCCAAAATGTCATTTTGATCATGTCATTTACCCTCAGATGCTCCAAGTGTTTCTCTTTAAATTAAATTTCCACCTGAAATATGCAAGTCTACCCTCCCCTTTCCAACTACGCCCACCCTCACCCCGCTCCCTGTGCCCATTGTACCCATTCTACTTGCCACATGATGGGGAAGCATTAGCTCCCATTCTGTAGCTATATGTCCATGCTTGCCTCTGAGTCTCCACCCAGAACAGAGCTCCTGTAAGATCACAAATGACACCCCTTCATTTGTCACTGGGAAAGTTCAAGGGTTGGTGACTGTCCTGGATCCCACCTTCTAATAACGAGCTTACCATGGTTTTCCACTTTTCCTGGTTCAGATCATTTTGGGCTCATATCCAGCAAGTCCTGATGCAAAATGATAGTAACTAGCTGAAAAATCACTATCCTGACCTCATTGGAAAGCATCTCTATTTTTACCTTTTCCCATAATGATGTCTCAAATAAGAAACCTCTCAAAATTTTAAACTTCTTGGCAAATTCTCTTAGAATATAACCCCAAGGAAGCCAGTGTTAGGCACACAATTCAGAATATACGTCTCATTATGATGTATGCACATGTTACATATAGTTATGGAGATATTTTTGGTAAAGTGTTTTTAATATTTAATAGGCATTAAATAGGTAAAATAATGCCTACTCCATATGGAGCAGCAAGAAGCCATTCTAGAACTTTTTGCAAGCATTTGCAATTGTAATCAGTAATGCAAGCAGGAAGAATATCAACGTTGTTCAATCATCACTGGTAAAAATGTAAATTTTTTTAAAAATTAAGACTTTAAAGTTCACCTGACTTAATCTTCTGCTAATGCAATCGAGGGCTATTTCCCAGGATTCTGAGTGATTTAACATCATCAAGACATGTCAGAGATTCCTCCAAATTATTCAGTGCGCTGAGCCTCGCAGGAGATGAAGCAGGGTGAAGCCAAGCGCATGTTTGAAGAACAAAGGGGAAAATGAAGCACAGAGACCTCAAGCTAAAAGCACAACACCCCTGTGAGGATTCTAAGGACATAGTAGAAGCCTGGAAAATGAGAACAAATCAGCAGCCATTAGCTGAGCACCAAATTAAAGCACATTGTTTCCAGTTTCTGCGCCGAATATGCAGGGCACCGATCGGGCATTGCTCGCAGACCCTTCCACACAGCGTCCCCCGTACGCAGGCCCAATGGCTTCTCTTCCTTCACAGCTAATGGACTTCCAGAGTGGCTGCCAGTGCTCCCAACGCCTTCCCTCAGACGACACCACAGAGGCAGCAGGAAAGCGATCAGGGAAGTCAGAAATACAAGCTACAGTTCTCGAACTTCAACGTCTCATCTGGCTTTTATTAAAAGATGAAGTTCGCTATCTTTAGAATTAACGTTATCTTATTTGTCATATTCCTGGGTCTCAAATGCTTTTTTCCACTGAGTATAATTTACTTTTAACTCATAATTCTTCTTGGGGAAATTCAACTGGCTTTGGACTTCATCGAATTATCGGAGTATTGCATTGGGTCTGCAAAGAAAAAGACAAACTATCAAATTTTTAATTATAATTTTAACTGTTGAAGAATTTGGAACCGCAGTGAGATAATCTGATTTTTTTTCTAAATTATTGCTTGGATAGTGTTTCACTAACACTGACTGTGTCAGTGGGGTTTATGACACTCTGACAAAATATCTCTCATAACTGACTTAAGAAGAATTGACTTTGTCATTCTAGAGTTTCAGCCAGCGGACAGTTGTCCCTGTTGCCTTGGGCCTGTTGTGTCACGGTACACCATGGTAGGAACAGACGGCAGAGGGGCTGTTCACCTCATAGTGGCCAGAAGGTAGAAAGAGAAGACTAATGTCCAGGGTCCCTTTAAAGTTAAGCCCCCAATTACTGCCCACCAGATACTGCCCATGTCTTTTTTGTTTGTTTGTTTGTTTGGTTTGTTTTGTTTTGTTTTGTTTGTTTCTTTTTTTCGAGACAGAGTTTCTCTGTGTAGCTTGTGCCTTTCCTGGAACTCCCTCTGTAATCCAGGTTGGCCTCGAACTCACAGAGATCTGCCTGCCTCTGCCTCCCGAGTGCTGGGATTAAAGGCATGCGCCTCCACTGCCCCGCCCTGCCCATGTCTTAAAGGCTCTGTCACCCCTCTAATAAAGGCCTTAGGATGTAACCTTCAATACATTTACGAGCCAAATCACAACAGCAACTAATAAATAAATATCTGAGAATCACAAAGTCTTGATCAAAAAAGTGTGTTTGAAAATGTATATTTATCAACAAGCTTACGTTAAAATTCTGAAAAGAGGGCTGGTGATACAAGCCAGAATGTAAAGGTGATTGCTGCCAAGTCTGACAATCTGAGTTCAGTTCCCAGGACCCACACAATGGAAGGAAAGACCTGACTACTGTTGTGGGATATTTGTACACTGTGTGAAGGTGAGTTGCTGTGACTGGTGTAATAAAAAGCTGAACAGCCAATAGCTAGGCAGGAGGTACAGGCGGGATTTCCGGGGAGAGAAAGGAAGAGGAGGAGGAATCTAGGTGCACAGAAGATACCAGGAGACATGGCAAGAAAACAAGAGGTGCAAGATGGAAGAGAGATAACACCACGAAATAGAATGTAGATTAATAGAAATGGGTTAATTTAAGTTATAAGAACTTGTTAGGAACAAGCCTAAGCTATAGGCTGAGCTTTCATAATCAATAAGTCTCCATGTCATTTTTTGGGAGTTGGCTGGCGGGACAGAAAAAGACTCATTACAGACTCCTCCAAGTTGTCTTCTGACTTCCACAAGCATGCCACAAGAAGTGCATGCCATGCACGCATATACATATACGTACACAAATACAAAAATTCAGGTTTAAATGTAGTAATTTTTAAAAATATGAATAGATTATTTTTGGAAGTCTTAGGATTGCACCACACTTGGATTCTATGCCCACACTTGAGTCACAGGGCTTGAGAGAGACTACTGGTGTCAAGCCACACAGTATCCCATGACTATTTTTTTTCCTGCCTTACATTGGGTCTTCTTAGAACTAATCACTGTGTTATCCTAGTAGTTTCCCATGAATTTACTGTTTCCTCCAAATCCTCTCCAGCTCTTTAGCCCTCCTTTCTCAGTGCCTGCACACAAGGGGCTTTCCCTGCCTGTCATCATTGAAGTCCTCCCTGAACCTCTCTACCCTCTACAATTCAGATCAGTTGACGCCAACACCCATCGCTTGGCTGTGACTTCAGATGTCTCTGTCTTCACCTTGGCTATTTTTTTTTTTCATCTAGCTTTCATCTCGTGCCATTTCTCAGACACCGGGTCTTGCTTATTAGTGGGTTCTGCCATTTACTGGAACACAATCTAGATTTATACAGTTTCACAATTCGGTGATTTTTCTCTTTTGACCCCAAACTTCCTACATTGAGTTGTAGGTTGTAGGAAATGCTGAATTTCCCTCAGATAGTTCTCAGTGCTTTGCCCCACATTCTCTCCCTCTGATGTTTCTATTTTTGGATACTGGACCTCAGGAACAGATCCTATCAGCTATTTATTTATATATTTATTGTATTATCTTCTATATTTAACTCACTATCTAGGAAATTCTCCTGGTATTATCTTTAATCTTTATAAATTCTGTGTAGCCAATAGCTGTGAAATCTTGTTTTATCTCTCTGGAGGTTTTTTGTTTGAGTTTGGTTTTTTCAGAAGACTGTTTCCTGCAAAGTTCTGTTTTCTCTAAGTTTGCATATTCTGAGTGCATGCTTTAGCTTTGGCCTATCAGGACAGTTTTCCTTAAAGTCCAGTGATACTGGTCGTCTGCTGATATATAAGGGTAGAGAACCAGAAACTGAACAGCAAGTCTGTGTAGCTCAGGAGGATTCTTGATTCTCAGGTGTGAGCTTCTGCAGAGGTTTTCAATCCAAAACTGGGATACTGTCCTCTGTTCTCCTCTGCCCGATTCAAAGTCCACTCTCTCAGCCCTTAAGTCATCAGCCCATTCAGATCCATTCCAACTTCCCAAATGAGGTGCTGCTGACTCATGTCTTCATAGACGTGTTCCTTTAAGAAAAATCCCTCAAAAGTCATTTCAATTATGCTTTAGAAGGGTCAGGAATAACATATGTATTCATCTTTTGGGGGGGAGGTGTCACTTTTTAATTTTTTTCCTTTTATTGAAAATAGATTTTTTCCCCACCACATAATATATCTTAAGGCTTCACCTTCCAGTTACTCCCCACCTCCCCTCCCATCTGGATCCATCCCCTTTCTGTCCATCATTAGAAAACAAGTGAGTTTCTAAGGAATAAATAATAAAATAAAATTAGAAAAAAACAAAAATTAACACATCAGAATAGGACAAAACTAGCCAAGAGAAGGAAAAGAGCCCAAAGGAAGGCACAAGAAACAGAGAGCCACTCACTCAAACACACGGTGTTCCTTCTGACGCCCCTCAGAGGACACCACAGAGGCAGCAGGAAAGCATTCAGTGAAGTCAGAAATGCAAGCTACAGTTTTCTTTAATTTCAACTTCTCATCTGGCTTTTATTAAAAGATGAAGTTCGCTATCTATAGATTTACTGTTGTTTTATTTGTCATAATCCTGGGTCTCATCCATATTTATCTTTAATCGTAAACCTCTCAGTCAGTGTTTAGCCTTTGGCATTGAGAATCCTTTAACATTGAGATTATACAATTTGTTTTCAACATTAGGATAAGATCCAATGTTTAGGGGTAACAGATTGGGACATTTAGATGAAACTCAATTTGGTACCTGAATGTTCTTATGTAACAGTATGGTGATATTTTATTTATGCATCACAATAAAGCTTATCTGAGGATCAGAGGAAAAAGCCAACCACTATAGTAAACATAGAAGTCAGGCAATGGTAGCACATGCCTTTAATCCTAGCATTCAGGAGGCAGAGATTCATCTGGATCTCTGTGAGTTCAAGGCCACACTGGGAACAGAGCCAGGCGTGGTGGCACACGCCTTTAAATTCCAACACTAGTTAATCATAGAGGTCTGGAGGTCTGTACAGACAGACAGGAAGTGACAGAGCTGGACAGAAAGAGTAAAGTGATGCAGCTGGGCAGAGAGAGGAAGTGAGATGGCAGGGACAGAAAGGATATAGGCATGGGTGGGTATACAGGAAGTAGCTCTCTTTGGCTGAGGACTTCCAAGTGGTAAGAACATGGCTGGCTTCTTTCTGCTTCCCTGATCTCTCAGTTTTTACCCCAATATCTGGCTCTGGGTTTTGTTTTGTTTTTTTATTAATAAGACCATTTAGCAATTCATCTTACATAATAGTATGTTCCATTGCCCAACAATGCACTGTTCATTGTGGGAAATAAGAACATGTCCTCAAAGGGAGAGGGGTGTTTTGCATTGATAATTGGCCTAAAAGAGGACATTCAGAGCAAACTCCATCAGACAAGACAATGGGATGGGAAGAGCCAAGGCCAAGGAGGAAAGGAGGGTTTCAATTCGATTTTGAAAACCTGGGCTTCCAGACATTTCTCTGCAGAGGTTGCACTATGTACAACAGAGTACGATTAATTGATTGAGGAATATATACATCAGGGCTCTTCACATAAGAAAGAAAAACCCTTCTGCACAAAACACAGCTGCTTTGAGTTTCTTAAGATTCTCCATTTCACCGGGCATTGGTGGCGCACGCCTTTAATCCCAGCACTCGGGAGGCAGAGGTAGGTGGATCTCTGTGAGTTCGAGGCCAGCCTGGGCTACCAAGTGAGCTCCAGGAAAGGCGCAAAGCTACACAGAGAAACCCTGTCTCGAAAAACCAAAAAAAAAAAAAAAAGATTCTCCATTTCTCACCAAGGTGGATCACCAAGATGTTGAAACATTTTGTAAATACTTTAGTTCCCTACAATCCTATGAAAGGAAATAGGAAAGCTCATACTTGAGTGATGTTCAGATTTTAAAGTTATACACTTATGGAGGTTGAAAATATAATGATTATTGAAATATTTACAGGCTAAAAAAAAACCAACCTTCTGTATTGTGCACCTGCAACTCTCCATGCCCATGACCACTCATCCCACTAAAATGACTTTCTAACAGTGTGGATAAAACAAACAAACAAAAACCTCACTTGTACCTAAAGGAGAACTGGCTTTAATTATATGTATGTAAGTACACACATGCATGTATATATGTAGAAGGATTTTAAGTAGAACCACAGACTTATCCAAAGTGCAGTGATACAATAAAAAGCAAATCTGTGACCCCTGGAGGGGCAGGAACTGGTGGAGGTTAAGAGTAAGGAGTAGCAGAAATCTTAATGAACTGCCATAGGGAATGCATTCTAAAACACAAGCCCAGAGCCTGGAAGACAGGGAGAAAACACTGATGTTCCATAAATAGGGAGTTTTGTCACTAAAGTAATATTCCAAAGTGTAAAATCTCTTAGTGCAACATAGTTATGACAGTCAGGATTTCCAAAAAGCCACTTAGGACACGGAATGACCCAGAGATACAAGGTCACCAAAGCTGGCCTGGTCTGCTGAGAGAAGGTGAGAGAACTCATCTCAGTGCAAGAATCAATGAAGTTGAGTAATCTGCCTTTACAGTACTACAGATACAGGCTGTCGAGCCAACAGAACATGGGGGAAATTCACACTAACAAAGGGACTGGCACCAGCTCACTTTTAAATCCCTGTTAGCCTTCCATCAACTCAAGAAATGTCTACCAAGATCTACTATGATTAAGGCACATAGTCTTGTCTCATCATTTGTTTCATTATGTTATAAACTAATGCAAAAAAAAACCCCAGCTAATTGATTTCACAGACTGATTGATGCTCTTCCTTAAGAACAACAGATTGATTTTTTTATAGACAGCAATGTTCATTCTTCCATTGTGTCTTTTTTCGATGCACACCGTCCAATCGACTTTAGAACCAACTCAATGCAAAATCAGAAGAAAAGCACTAAGGGAACAAGGTCCATTAGGCCCAATATTGCCTCAATTACTTTAATTCCATTATTCCTGTTCATATTACTTCTTTAATCAATATCTCTTTGCAGTTACTCATGTTTACCCTTTTCAAAATCTCAAGTAATAGGATTATGGTCTTTTGAGCTCAGTGGCAACACAGTTTCATAAATATATTTTTGAATTTGTGATTGTCTCCAGGACTGTAACTGAGAAGACTTAAATTGAATCAAGTTTTCCAGAGGTCATTTCATGTAATAATTTTAATGCAATATAGGTGCTTTTGCCTGTTGGGCCATTTGTCTCTCAGTGTCAGAGACAATTACATGTGGCTTAATGGCTGAGTGTGTCCTCTTCCCATGTCGAAACCTTAGAGTAGTTCATCTGATTTCCCCTTAAACCTGAAGTTCTTTCTGCACTAGGCCTGCCTTTTGCTCAATGCAATTCTTCCACCTCCACTGACAGTCTTCCATGAAAGAGTTACATATGGATAGCATATTAACAATTGCATCTCCCCATGACAACTAATCAATCACAGTAAGAGCCTCCCAAATTACAGAAACTCTGTTTAGCTCCGTTCTCTGGAAAAACATCAGTGCAATGTCTGTTAAATGCAAGAAGTTGCCCTTTTGACATAGACAGGCTACATTAAAGACATCAAGCCCTTCCCTTCAATGTGTGAGTATTTTACTGAGCATTTGTAAAAATAGCTTGTGACTCAAAGAAGCCTATAAAAATTTTGATTGAGAAGTCATTGGAAGTTACCCTGGAGTTCAGAAGAGGTTAAAAAAAGATCAGTCGGGAGTAAAGTTTCCATTTAAAAAAAAATACAAATCACAGGTAGTCTTGAAGGACAGGAGGATTTTGGAAATGGAAGCAGAGAGACAAAAGTAGGAAATGGTATATGAGAAATAAAATGGACAAGTCTCACTGAGTACACAACTTAATGGAGTGAGTAAGAGTTCGAGGAGGCCCAACTTTCCTTTAGAAGCAATGAGTTGAGAGTTATGAAGAAAGAGGATATATGCCCTTATGAACCAGCAATCTCCTTGCAATGTGCAGGATGCATGGGTGGCAACTGCTGTGTGCATCATGAGATAGAAAGGCTGCTCAGCTGTGTGCAAAAGAACCAGCGAGATCCGCTTCCCACCTTCTTATAAAGGGCCTCATCCGTTCTCACTCCCTCTTTCCATTGTATGCTCCAGGGATAGCCTATCAACATGCAGTACACAGCACACCCAGCTCCCTGAAGATCCATCTCCTCTCCTCTGGAATGGTTTTTATTCCATGATGCTCATCTACATGGCAGCATCTTTTCTATTCTCCCAATCTCCACCTCTTTACGATCTTCTCCATAAAAACATTCCCTAACTCCCTCAAGCCAATTTTACCGTTCTGCTTCCTGTGTGGAAGACATGTGAAGTATATGGCTGAATTACACCAGTGGCTTTGCATGACTGTCCATGATCGTTGGAATGATAATATGCTTAACATTTCCTCCCAGAGCAATTTCTGGTACATGGTAGAAAGGCAATGCACAAATGAATGAATGAACTAATAAGCGAGCAGAGGGGAGAGTGAGAAAAACCTAGAAAAGGAAGAGTAGAGAAGAGGAGGAGGAGAGGAGAAGGAGGAGGACCGGGAGGAGAAGGAGGAGGACGGGGAAGAGAGGAGAAGAGGAGGAAGAGGAAAGGAGAAGAGGAAGAGGTGGAGGAGAAGCAGTGGGGGTGAGGGGCATAAAACATGAATTACAGGAACTGGGCAACGCCTAGTGCTATCTACATACAAGAAACAGCAACAGATGATGGAGAACGCCAGACTTCTGAGCTCCCTGCCAGGAGCCCTCTGCTCTTCTTCACTCCCTTTACCTTTCCAGCTCAGGATCACTTAACTCACAGATTTTAAATGAAACAAAGAGAGTGCCATGGGAGAAAGAGGAACCCAGAGAAATCAAACACTTAGGTTCCCATTTTAACTTGCATGCATTAAAAAAAAAAAAAAAAAAAAAAAAAAAAAAAGGTCCTAAGAAGGTTTGATAAAGCGTGAGTCAAAACACGATTGTGCCAGGCATAGTGGCACATGGGATAGAGAGACCCTATCCCCAAAACAAAAGATTTGTCTAAATTAGGATACTTTCTAAATACTATAAATAACCTTGAACAGGTTTAAAAAATACACACAAAACTCTACCATGTTAACCATTGACTAAGTGAATATAGGAATGACTTCTCAGGTTTTAAAATCCGAGCTAACAACAAATATTAGCATACCATGAAAATCCTGTGTCCAAGTTCTCAAATATTAGATCAATGAAACTGAAGACTGCAGAATGGTAGCAAAGAAAAGATGAGACAACAAAGATAGCTAAGGTTTAAACGCTAGAGGGGCTTGGAGTTTTGTTTCTGGGATGTTTCCATAACAGATGAATATAAGGTCCACACAAAATGACGCAGTTATTAAAATGAGACGTATTAGATCTTACTGCTACAGTAGTGCACAGCGCAGTTGTCTGCCACCCAGTTCGGCAGACTTTAATGACCAGCGTGTGACTGTTCACTGCGCTCCACCTGCAGCCACAGAGGGCAACCCCACCATCACCCTGACATACGTGATCCTTGCGTGACTACAGCACATTTAACTGTTTTAAAGAAGCCCTACAGACATCCTCAACAGACCAAACAAGGGAGGTGCACATGGAAAGCTCCAGAAGCCCTTAAATCAATGGCAGCCATCTTGAGTGAAACAAAGAAAACAGCTGTGGAGGCATCAAGATGAAGCTGAGCATTCCTCCATGTCATTTGGTGGGATCATGCCGGCATACACCACATGTGTCATAAATAACTGCCATCTGACTTACCAATTTTCTAAGGACAAGTATCAGTTGGAAAAAGACTAGCAATATTTTGTTCTATTTATAAGCCACCAGCTTAGAAATCCAGTGCTGCTGAAACCAGTGTGACCCACTTGGCCATGGGGCAGCCTCATCCAGGGAACACGGAAACTCCTGTGGGCTGGGACTGTCTGCATGTAAGTGGTTCCAATGGGTCTACAGGATATACTCCCAGGGAGCCCCAGCCTGGCTCTGGCCCTCCATCTCTGGACCTTGTCCTACCACCTCACATCAGCTCCATACAGCACTCATATTAGGCATAGGAGAACTCACAGGTTTCCTAACCCATCTACTCATTCCAGGTAGAAAACTGCCTCCAGCCCTTTACACTTCTCAGCAGGAGGCTTCCTTTTAGCTCTTTTAGCTAATTTTTTTTTCTACAACAGCAGACTTGGAAAGAAAGCACGGAGTTCAGAGGAAGTAGAAATTTCACAAATAAACATCTCTAGGAATAAACAGAGCCATTAAGTTCTACCTGAGGATCAGTGTCTTAATGTCTTACCAATACCCAAATACAAATGCTAAAAAGGTAACTTCTAATAATTTGAGCTAGAGAAGCATAGAAATGGGAGATGATGCTGTGAGGGCAGATCCATCTCAGGATAGCATTTATGAATTAAAGCTAGGAAACAGAACATTAAACTTAATAAGTGCAAAGCAATGCAGCCGGGAAGGAAGAACAGCCCGGCTATGATTTAAATGGCACCGAACTGGCTGCAAAGATATCTGGAGGTACTGATGGAGGCAGTGTGCAAACTGATGGTTCAGCCTGGATGCCAGCAGAGAAGCAAGGACCACTCACAACAGGA
Source organism: Peromyscus aztecus (assembly GCA_902168405.1). Classification (NCBI taxonomy): domain Eukaryota; kingdom Metazoa; phylum Chordata; class Mammalia; order Rodentia; family Cricetidae; genus Peromyscus; species Peromyscus aztecus. Next base: position 23,254 of record CABHPQ010171229.1, read on the forward strand.
GCTGTATGTGTATTTTTAAACTCACTTTCTATACAACCTTTAAAAGAGGCATCTTATCTACTTACAGTGTAGTTTAGCTTGGGCGATACAGACTGGAGGCATTCGCTGGAGGTAATGGAATGAAGCCCGCACACCTCTGGTAAGTGCACTTTGCCTTTCCTAATTCAGTCTGACCACGGTCAATGTGGTCTTTCACTCATTCAGTAAATATTAAGCAGCAAGCAGGGTGTTAGACTTGTTAGGGGACACCACGAGAAGTACCACTTGGACAGGACTGCGGGCGAATTGTGTCCCTCTAAAAGATGCAGAGGTCCTAGCTTCCGGCACATGTGGATGTGGCTTGCTTTAGAAATGGGGCCCACAAGGATGATGAAGTTTAGAGCAGGTCATTAGACTCACCCCAATGCACTGTGACACAGAGATAGACAGACATGGAAGGGACATGATATGACACCTGGGGGAAAGGTGTCATCTGTACGCCAAGGAGTGCCTGAGACAACAGAATTTGGAGCTGGACCCAACTCTTCCTCACAACACCAAAAAGAAACCCGAACGACACCTTGATTGTAGGCACACAGCTTCTAAAACTATGAGACAATGACACAGATCAAATCACCAAAGAAATAAGCCCAGTTTATTGTCATGGTCAATAGAACTCCTGGTGGGGGTCACTTCTACTCATATCTTGGTTCAGTTAACCAGACTGCTACATCTGTGTCAGATTTATAAAGGCCATATGAGAAAGAGATGGTTTCTCTCCGGTGGGGACCTTTAATCATCTGAAAAGATTGTTAGAAAAGAAAGCAACAAAAGTTAATGGAAAACTGATCTTAATGACCTATTTGGGCAAATCAAAGTTGTGAAGTATGAATTTTAACGAAAAAGGGGGGGTGGATTTAGGACAACTTTAAATAAGAAGAAAAAGAGAAGACTTAATTTGAAGTCTTCAATATTTACATATTTACATTAATGTTGAAAAGAGATTTCTGACAAAAAGGAGGAACAGCTATAATTCTATTTTACTCTGTAGAAATTGGTACATTATCTCCTATGACTGTGTTTCATCACTGTTGGTTTCCAAAGGCCCTGCAGATGTTCCTCGTGAGCAAGTCAGTTCACTGAGGCTTCACATTATAGACCCCTGAAACACAGGCATCACTGTGCAAGAGAATGACCTCAAGCTATATGATGAAGTAAAGTCAGTCCTCATACAAAGGTACCCTGACATTAGTCCTGCTTGTCATTTGGGCTACACAAACCATTCCCTTACCTTAGCACGAGTTTCTCTCCTCTTTATCAATACATAACCATGCTGGCTGCACGGACCTGCAAAACAAAGGCCATCTTGTTAGAAGAAACTCCAAACATCAATTTCTGAGCCAACTGAACACATGTAAGCAGATGCAAGGTTTCACTTGGAGGAGCTTGAGCTGAACATTGCCCTTTCTATACCCAGCCCATTCCAACTGAACACCCTTGCAGAAGGGCTCTGCACCATGCTAACCTGGGAACAATCAATAGCTGCTCACCATAAACAGAGCCTTTAAGCTGTCAATCTCTCACAGGATATTTCTGCTTTAAAGAAGCCCTAGTTGTTAAAGTTTGCTACACTGAGTCTGGTGTTACGTCTAGAGTCTCACTAGTGCCTAAAGCTGGGGAGGCAGATGCGTTATTTATCTTACAAATTTCCAACTGGAACTGAGTTAGCTATTGGTGTTTTTTTTTTTCCTAAGAAAATCTATTGTCCTGCAAACTGTAAAATATACTTAGATATTTTCATAGAATAAAACTTGATTTTTTGGAAAGGGTTTAGAGCCCTATTTTTCCGAGCATGGTCTACACTCAGTCACATCAGCCTGGACCGAGAGTCCACTGGGAGGCATACAGCACCAGACTCTGCAGGTTCACGGGGGCTTCAGCTGGTACCCAGGCAGACTGAAGCCTGAGAAGCCCGGTTTTAAAGGACCCCAGGCATCGTGACTGTGATTCCTAGGACCGTAGTACGTAGCGCCCCGGACTTGAAGCCCACAATTTCATCACAGGTGTGGGAATCTGAGGACAAATGGTCTCCTAACCCCTCCAAAATCCTTTGCTGCTGACTAAACCCCCTTCCTTTTCCAGAACACACAGACTAATTGTGAAGCAACTTCCAAAAGCTCTTCAGTTACACCCAATGTCATCCAAAGGGTCAGAAGAGGGAACACAGAAATTATAAAATGGCATGGTTGCTCTAACAGGAAGGTATGCACTTAGGTATTCATGCTCACTTGGAAAATGCCTTGCTTGGCGCCAGCTGTCTGAAAGGCATGCTACAGTGAATCCTATAACAAAAATTAGATCTTCCAGAAGGTACAGTGTGTGGCTTTGTCAGTGCATGTAACCGAACCAGAAACGAAAGAGTCAACTACCTTACTTCAAGAAAATATGAGACTGTGATTTTCTCTTTTTCTTTCAGTGCCTTTGAATATCTGTATGCATGAGCCGTAACCGTGGTAGCCCAGAGGTGTGCTTTTCCCCCTTTTAACTCTCCTACCTGTAGACAAGGAGGAATGGCAGACATCAAATGCAGGAAGCAGCGACTCAGAAGTCTGCGGCACCCAGCAAGGGGTGACAGAACTGTGCCTCCGTGCTTACCATTTGATCACACAGAGTGTCAACGAAACCTCAACCAGTTATACAGGAACCAGAAAGGGAATCGCATTAAAGTTAATACAAGAGTCAGGAGAATGTCCTCCACAAGGGACACTGGCTATTTGGTAGATGCACCACTGGGAGCAATTGAGGGCTCTCAGTATGACCAAAGCGTGCGCTACCCCCCTCTCTGCGCCCATCTCTTTCCTGCATTTAAATAGTTCTTATCTCTCCCCCCCCCCCCCCACTTATTCCTGTGCCTTCTCTGGTTCCCTTACCACCTCCAGCTGCTCTCCTACCCCAACCTCGGTCACTCTTTCCCCCCCTTCAATTGACCTGCTTTGTTACCCTGTCTTCTCTGTGAACAGGGAAGGGAGAGAAAGAAGGAACATCACATAGCTTCTGTGCCTCCCTTCCACTTTCTCTTTTTCCCTATTATACCCACGCTTCCATTCTCTTCTTCTACGCCCTCTTGCCTTTCACAGATCTGCGTCGCTGTTGTTAGCATGCAGTCAGCCTAGCCAAACACACAGCTTAGCAATGGCAGGGAAAATGCTGGACTCCTTCATCATGTCAACGTAAGACTTGGACTTCTCATATCCTCCTAACCTGTGCCAGGTCAACAGTCGGGGCAGGAAGACTTTGAAAAAATGCAATAGCCTAGCATTTTCTTGGCATTTAAAACTGTAGGACAAACCTGGAATGTTTAGCTATTGTGCTTAGAAGCCATACAGAGGTGACATACACTAAGCAAAGGGTTTCATTTGCTCCCTAGTCTTGCCTAAGTGTACCATGACAGCAATCCTGGCTTTATTCTCATCCCTCTCTGTGCAGACCCCCACACCCTCCTGGGATGAAGCATGCCCCACCCCCATACAAGGACCCCACACCCTCCTGGGATGAAGCATG
>CABHPQ010171229.1:26803-40314 GCA_902168405.1 Peromyscus aztecus
CCACACCCTCCTGGGATGAAGCATGCCCCACCCCCATACAAGGCCCCTCAATGGCACCAGCAGGCACTTACAAAGTGGTTCTTGATAAACACACACTACAGTTACTCAAGAAGCCTCCTTCACTGCCCCAACAGGAAGCCTCACAAGGTACAGCTTAATAAATATATGAAGACTGTATATAATACAGAAATGCCTGATACCGCTTCTCATGTCAAATGCACTTACGAAGAAGAACTCTATAGCATAGGCTGTGATACGGCAATCTTTAAATTGCTGAAAATTAATTTTGGGGTTTTGTTGTTGTTGTTGTTTTTGTTTTAAGTAGTTCAATCTTTTATAGTCAACCTATGAACTATCAATAAAACTCAGACAAGATCCAGTTTGCTGACCTTTTGTATCCCAGTGCCTGGACACAGTCTATATGCCCTAAATATATGATGGAGAAATGAGTAAGTAGCCAAAGCAATCAACACACTGGTCATTATAAATGTTAAGATAGTCTAGTTGAGGAGAATAATTCACACTGATGGGCTTGGAAAAATTCCCTTAACTTTTTGGCACTAATTACAAACACAACATAGGGTCTAGGATACAACTGCACTAGAATGTGAAGTATTACTTTGGGCAGGGACAGTGAGCAGTCAGATGTGACCACTAGCATACAAACAACAAATCTGAAAATAGAAAAAAAAAATCTACAAAGCAGACAAACATTATTAGCAATACAACATCCTGTACCACATTAGCAAATGGTTCTGTTTGTTTCCAAGGTGCATTGTTCAGGTCTCATCACAGTTACATTTCTTCAAAGGTGGGAGTAAGGGCCTGAACACCACACACAAGCATTTCCCAGTCAACTAAGAAATTCCCCAGAATGCACTTGCTCCAGAGACCACATCAACTACTGGATTTCTACTTTGGCTAAAGTGAGGAGATGTAGATTGCTGAGTCATGCCAGACAGAACTGTGGGAAGGCACTCTCTGAGTGCATGGGTCAGGTGAGCAGTTTCCCAGTGACTGTAAGACACTACTTGTCAATCATGAAAGAGTGAAAGGAAGAGGCTGCAAGTTCGTTACATGTTACTCTAAATTGCTTTGTGATTAAAAGCACGTATTTCACTATGTAGCATCAGTGTTCCACAGAAATGCCTAGAGGTTCTTTTTAACGCTAATATCCATATCATTGTTGGACTAAAAGCATTACACCTCTATCAAAGCAATTCAGAAATCTACAAGTCAACCATCTTTCAGGATTATCTGTCATAGCTCACATCTCTGGTTCTCATACTGGAAACAGTTTACAAATGCCAGGTACTCACTTGGACAAGGAGTTCATTCTTTAAAAGAAAATGCTTTGACAGCTTCTAGGACATACTTATTTCAACATTAGTCTGATCTGAGTAGGATTGAATATTTAAAACTCACCAGTTTAACTTACAACTAATAATGTTGAGGGCTAGTCCCCCAAATATGGCAACACTGAATTTGAGAAACTGCAGAGGCAGGAAGGCCTCCATCTTCTCTCCTGCCCTTCTTGCCTGATTCTGGTCACTAGAACTTGGGAAAGATTTTTTCTGACCTCTTGAAGCAGATCATAAGGCCCTCACATGAGAGGTAAACCCTCTACATATAAATCAAAGGAGCCAAGGATATGGAGACATCCAGAAGAATCGAAGTCCTTGGTAGATCTCCTTCCATTTACAACCAGTAGATCATATTCCTTTGTCCAAATCTATTTGTCCACAACTACCTACTTCTTAGGTAACAACAAAACCCGCCAGCTTAACAACTGTTTGAGGTCATTATTGTATGAAATCTCCACTATCTCCTAAAAACTTGAAAAATTTTGTATGTCTTTCTTTTTATGAGTGTCTTTTGCTTGGGGAATATCAGCCATGAACCTGGGCTAGACTTCTCTCCTTTGATACTTTTGACCATTCCCCAGAAACTACACTTGCTATTACAGGTGCAAACCACGAGACCCGCATTGGCTCCCATCCAACAAGCAAGGCTTTCTAATAACGTGGATTTCGAGTAAAGGTAGGGTGTTTTAACTGATTCTCCTTAAATTTCAGGTTGAGTTTTCCAGTGATATGCTTTCCTACCTGTATGAAGACCATCCTTCTACAATTTCAGTCTCATGTAAGTATCAGTATAAAACAATTTCCAAGAGCAGCCTCCAAGATGGCTGAAGTGGAGCAGAAAAAGAAGCGGACCTTCCTTCGGCAAGTTCACCTACTGAGCACAGCATGGACCTGGGCCAACTGCTGGACATGCCCTATGCAGAGCTGTCACAGTTGTACAGTGTGCACCAGAGGCGGCGCCTGAACCGTGGTCTGTGGCCGAAGCAGTGCTGGCTACTCAAGGAGCTGAGAAAGAACGGGAAGGAGGCACCGCCCATGGAGAAGTCCGAGGTGGTGAAGACCCACCTGAGGGACATGATCATCCTGCCCGAGACAGTAGCAGCATGGTGGGTGTCTACAATGGCAAAACCTTCAGCCAGGTGGAAATCAAACCAGAAATGATCGATTGGCCACTACCTGGGCGAGTTCTCCATCCCCTAACCAGCCCGTGAAGCATTGCAGGCTAGGTCACCCGGTCCTCCCGCTTCATTCCTCTGAAGTAGCTGTAGCCAATATAGACACATGTTTAGTGCCTGGGGAGTGTCGGGGGCAGGGAGGGGAGAATCCAGGAATAAAATCAGCATTGTGCTTGGCATCTGCATTCAGTATCTACAAAGTCCTATGTCTGTTTCTAAACTGCGATGCTGAGGGATGACAGAGTCCGGGAAGAATGTCATCCACAGTCAGCAGAGCAACTGTTTGGCTTCACCAGCACTGCAGCATCTTCAGATATCTTCTCCTCTCAGCCCAGTCAAGTAGGTTCGAGAGGAAGAAAGCAGTCTGATGGATGAGGTACCCCATCACCAGTTCTTCCTGGAAGACACAGTACGAAGGATCAATGACTCCATGCCCAGAGGTGGCCAAACCCTGTTTAGGCAAAGCTTTTGGTGACAGAGGGCCCAGGGGAACCCTCTGCAAGAGATCAACACATATTTTCATAGTTCACAAGGATGTAGCAAGTACAGCCTCCTTCGTTCATGAATAAGGCCTCTTTAACATTTTAATGAGAACATTAACTCTGCTTCCCTTGGTTTGGCCTTCCCAGAAAGTCTGTTAGCCTTAAAGAAAGTTACTTAGAAAACCAATAATGAAATTGCAGGCCTCTCTGTGCCCCCAAGGGCACCACTGAGCCGCAAACAGTGACTGCATTATTTCTCCCTGGAACTAGCCTATATTTTGATCACACTACAGTTTGGTAAATGAGTCAAACATCTAAAGGAACGCCTTCATCCCTGTAGTGCTGGGTGCTGGGTGTGCTCCCTCATTTTCTATCAGATTTGTCCCCTAATTCCCGTTTTATGTTATACACAGCTTTGAAGACAATGTGTGACTCAACAAATGTTAGAACGCACTTCCCTGCCACTCTCCCTTAATCATTTTCCCTGCCTGCCTTCTCTCTGGCCGCGTGACTGGTTCCCACCAAAGCTTCCAACTGCCTTTCACCTGGGGCCCATTAAATTCAGAAGACAACCCACAGAGCTTCAGAAGCCAAAGGTGAACAAGAAATAATTCCCAGACTCGGTGACTTAACATGAATTTCTGCTTCATCTCTGAACAAAATCTGGAGCAAAGTGAATGAGAGAGTTTGTCACCTTTAAAACCAAGTAAGAGAGAAGACTAGAGACAGAGGGAATTCGTGTTCAGGTCACACTGCGTGCAACTCTTACAACATTTGCTGAGCACCAACTATGCAGAAAACACCTACTACGCAGAAACACTTTCCCAGGTACTGTGAGAGTACCAGGACCCAAGGCAGACTGGAACTCCATCCCCACTAAGCTGGCGTTCTAGTGAGAAGGACAGATAAAGAAAAGTGTGAAAACATCAGAGGGCAGTAAGTGATACAAAGAAAATGCAACAGCTATGTTTGTTAAATACAGTGTAACTTTACAATCAAGCGGCGGAGGAGGGGGGTGGGGGGGCACAGCAGAATTCCTAAGCTCCTTTAAAGACATGGAGGAACTTTGAATTCATATTCATAAGAAAAAGAAGCCAATGACAAAAGGCCACAGAACCTATGTGACAGGAATGGGTGCCAGGGGCTGTGGAGAAGGACAGATGAACAGGCAGAACACAGAGGACTTTAGAGCATAAACTATTGCGTGTGACACCACGGTGATGGATGTGTGCCATTGCTGTGGCCCAATTTCCTGAATATGCAACACCAAGAAGGGACCCTCACAGAAGCCACTGGCAGGTGACAATGGTGTGTCAATGTGCCCTACAGTGTGAATGTCATAGAGCTCAAGTTTTGTTTGCTTAATTTCCTCTTGTTCTAGTCTCTCCGTTGCTAAATGCTGAGACTGGAACAACCGGAGAGGAAAGGCTCTGTTTGGCTTCCACGTCCTCAGCACAGTCTACCATTGAGAAAAGTCGGGTCGGAGATCAGCAGGAGCCTGGAGGTAGGAACTGAAGCAAAGAACAGGAAGGAACGCTGCTCACTGCCTTGCCCTCTCCGTCTTTTGCTCAGCCTGCTTTCGTATGTAACACAGGACCACCTACATGCTCAGGCTGGCACTGCCCCACAGTGGGATGGGCCCTCCCAGGCTGATCATTAGTCAAGAAAATATCCCACAGGCTTACCTCCAGACCAGGGTGATGAAGGCATTTTCTGGACTGAAGTTCCACTTTCCCAGATGGCCCAGCTTGTGTCAAGATGACCAAAAAATTAACCAGCACACTTCGTTGGTGGCTGTGCCGAACAAGCATATATGTATGTGACTGCATATGCATATGTGTGTGTGTGATCATATGTAAAGGCATGTAACTTCAATATAGTGATTTTGTAATTCCAAGTGAACTTTGAAGAGTTTCACCAGTTCTCCAAGGATGGAGAGAAAGGATGGCTGTGGTTGCCATGAACTTCAAGGAGGCTGAGAGTAAATGAGAAGTCTCACTAAGATCTCACAGCCGGTCACCCAGGCTTCCTCACCATGCTGTGCACCACACACCTCTGCATTTCTCTCAGGGTGCCCTGCAGGCACTGGTCTCAGCGTGGGGCCATCCCCCCACCTCCCCATCTCCTGAGGTAAGGGCTGGAGAGGGGCAACGCTGCCACCTTCCTCCATCCCTTTCCTTTGTCTCATCCTGTCATACATGCCCGTTAAATAATCCATAAAATGTGGCTGAGAAAATGAAAAAATCATTAACACCAAAGCCAGCCTCACAGAGAGAAAATCAAATATTAAGGTGCAGTGTGACACAGATTTTTTAAATAGACATTTAAATTATCAACAGCAGGCCTCTACTGCACATGCTCATGCAATGCCCTCCTGGGGGATGCATGAAGGGAAAATCCATATGGGGAAGGACACGCAGGACTCCGTGGCCTCTCGGGATCTGTGTACACACCCTCCCCTGGAGCTCTTAGATATCTTCTCAGAGACCACTGAAGGAACTGAACAGGGCTGCACTATGAGTGTACTCCTTTTATATAAGCACTCTGGAGGCAGAGCAAAGGCGATCTCCCCAGGTTCCAGGCAAGCTTGGTCACATTCAAAGATCTAATCCAGTCAGGGCTACATGGCAGGACCCTGTCTCACAAAGAAAAATTAAAAATAGGGTTGAAGAGCTAGTGCAGTCAGTAAAATACTCACTTTTCTGCGTGAAATCCCCAGAGTCTGAGTGAAAAGGCCTGGCATGGAGGTACACACTTGTAATCCCTGAATTTGGCAAAGCACAATGGGATGCTGGGGGTTCAGTGGCCAACTAGTCTAGTCTACTTGGTGAATTCCAGGCCACTGTCTCCAGAGAAAAGGTGGATGCTTGAAAGACAGCTGAGATTGTCCCCTAGTGCAAACACACACACACACACACACACACACACACACACACACACACACACACACAAACAGAAGACACTGAGCACAGGCTTGGCATGACGGCACACACCTGGAATCCCAGCACTTAGGAGACAGAGGCAAGAGCATCTCTGAGAGTTCTAGGACCGCTTGTTCTACAGAATGAGTTCCAGGACAGCAGGGCTATTTATGGAGACCCTGTCTCAAAAAACAAAAACAAAAAAAACACTGAACAAATTTTAGGAAAAGAACAATACTAGAGCCCACAAGTTCCCAGGTCTGGTCTCTGTAACATTTAAAGGGGTAATTAGAGGAGACAGATTAGCTTGAAGGAACTCAGATCCAGTTTAAAGGAAGCAAACATTGGGGGTAGACCTGGGGAGCCTGGAGGGTCTGTCTTGTCCGCCCGCCTATGATGGAGGCAAGCTTTAAAGCAGGGCTTCCATCGCTCACCTACCAGGTGCTCCTTGGAAGCTCTGAGGACACCCACCTTATGACACTGTGGAGTCTGAAGAGGAAACAGTGAAGGGGTGTCAACCTCTGCCCTGGGAGTCACCCATTGGAGTCGCGCATTATGCATTTTGTTCCTCTGTGTGGGGCTTGTTTTCCTGCTCATGTGCCCACCTCCTCTCTACATCTTTTCGACAGTATTTTCCAAAGGACTCCACAGTCCCGCAGATGGACAATGCTTACTGGTTCCCACAAGAACGGAACTGAGAATACTCCAAGAAGAGAGCCCAGGGAGAGGCTTTGAGAAGCCTAGCCAGTTGTACCCTGACTTCAATTAGAAAAGTCCTTCTTCAGGGCTAAACATACGGCACTCCTGTATCTTAAGAGAGTCATTCGGTCTCATCCTCCATGGATTGTCTTAACCAAATGCTTTCATGAGAACTGGGATTTGCTCTGACATGACAGAAACAGTCAGGTGGGCCCTCTGAAACTGCTGAGGATTTCAAGCCAAGCTCCTCTATCTGGGTCATATTTCCCTGTGTATTCAATTGCCCTGTAGAAACTGTTCCACTGCCTGGGCACACAGTGTTTCCAACTCTACCTTCTTCCAACACTAAAATGTTCGTTCCTCTTTTAGCAGAGTCGGGTGATGGATGTGCAAAGATAGTATAAGAACAGCAGCTGATGAGAGTGAACTGGAACTAACCCAGCTACACTGGATCTCTCTGTCCCAAAGATCCTGATCTGTGGGCGGCACTAAGGCAGTGTCAGGGATGAGCTGTGACTAGGAGGCCTGGAGAACAAGCAAGCAGGAACAGCAGGAAGAAAGCAGCGCAGATACAAGGAGGATCCAAGATGGAAGCCAACACTGAAAGGAAAAGTATCAGCTCAGGATCATCAAGTCCATGTTCTCAGCACAAAGGAGATTTGTTTGCCCCAGAGGGACAGAGGGCAGGGATTGAGAGACAAAGACAGAAGATAGAGGATGAGGGAGAAGGGGAAGGGAACAAGGGACAGGGGGGAGGGGTGTTTGTCCCGAAAGACAATGGACTGCCTCTGGATAGAGAGGAGACAGGCATGGAACATAAGAAAATGGTAGTACATGGGGAAACCTTGTGTTAGGATGAGGGGTTTAATTTTAATTGGGTCTGTTAATTAGATGAGCCAAAGGGGGCTTTTGGTAGCTGGACTTCAATACTTTGATAGCTGGACTTTGGTAGTCAGCCTCCGGAGGAGGAAGTGGCCAAATAAGGGAACAGAGCTTGGCTAGCTTTAGTGTAATCTAATGGTTTTTAGCAAGGAAGAGGGAATGGGAGAGAAGGGAAGGGCCAGTCAGAGCCACGCTCGCCACATCAGTAATGCTGGCCAGAGTCCCTTAGAACACACCACCATGAGGCATCTCAAAATGACTTCAAAAGTTGGGAACAGAAGGATTCACAATGCAATGGCACCTGCCACTGGATGGAAAGAGCTGTGTGGTCACAAAAAAGGGAAATGTTGACTTGTCCTCACTCTTTACAATGAAGACCACCTCCCTCGGCTCCCTCTGTCTATCTTCACTTTAGTGTGAGCCCACACTAAGTGTCCCTTTATCTTTGTGTGACACTTGATACTGTGAAAACACCAGTGAATGCTGTGGAGCACCTGTAAAACGGCACACACTTGCTCTCTTGTCAAAAGCACTGTTCACCTCTTTTGTCTTTTCGATCTCACAATCAGACATAAGTACTATTAGATAAATATAAACCCAAAGAGATTTACAGTGTACAAATTGTACAATGCACCACTGTGAAAGAAACGGCATGCAAACCCAAGATCTTGTGAGGAGGGTCTGTGCTTTGTAGAGAACACTGTTCATCTGTTTTGTTTGTGTTTTATAAATAGATGATCCTTGACTTATGGTGGTTCAGTTTGTGATTATATCAGTCAAATTATACACACTGTGACATCTGGATGTTCAGTTTTGATGTCCTCTAGAGCTAGCGATGTGTGGGCCAATGTTCTCTTGCAAAGCCAGGCATCAATAGAGTGTCATGGCTCCCAGCCAATGAGGAGACCACCCAGGTGAAGAGGCCATCCACTAAGGAACACCATCACTAAGCTAGGATGTTCAGTGAGAAGGTATAAAATGCTTTTTGACTTCAGATTTTTTTTTCAATTCACTACAGGTACTGCATGGCGTAACCCCATCATAATTTGAGGAGAATTCATCCTCTGACTTTCGCTCATCTGGACTTGTCTATTCAGAACTGACAAGGCAATAATAGAGGGTTCCTTCCAAGATGAGTAGTGTCCCCTCAAACTATGACCCCAGTACAAACTCTTCCTCCTTAAGCTGCCTTTGTTGGTATTTTGTCACACCAGTGAGAAAGGTAATGAACACGGACACTCTGTGTCAGCTGGGGGATTAAAGGCCACTGGCATCGGGTACACACAATAGATCCATCCTGGACTGGAAAATCTCAGATAGAGACTTCGGCTCAGCTGCTTACCAGCTACGTCATCAGGGCTAAGTGACCTCACCTCCTGATTCCAAGTCCCCCCGTAAGCAATGAGGATGATCTTAAATACTAGGCCAGACACAAATGAAACCGCAGACGACATACTGTCTACATGACTGAATTTCATGGAGGCTATTTATCTCCCCTCATTTTCTCACATTTCCCATGACCCTTTGCTTCACACAACAACCACCTTAATAATGGTATTTCCATATACAAAAGGCTGTTTTAAAATTAATGGCGGGACATCAAGTTTCTTTGCACTGACAGTTTCCTGCACTAACATCAAACATGTCTGTTCACAGTCTAGAGATCAGCTGTCACCCACAGCAGGTGTCCAGGGAATGACAATGTTTGTGAAGTAAATACCCCAGAGAATTAAAGCTCATTCTTTTAGGCAGCAATACTCTTTATATCTGAAAGCATTAAAAAAATTTTTTTTCTCCTGACCACTAATAATAAAATCAGAAGTGGAAAGAAGAATCTTCTCTGATTTATGGCTATGGACGTGAACTTAGATCAGATGTTGAAAAAAAAAGTAGGCATTCCTTGAATTTAAAAAAAATAAATAAATCACTAGATTTGCTACACTGAATGCTCCCAGATTTCTGTGCAACATTCACCCATCCTCGTTTCTTCCCATGGTCGGCAGCTTTTTCCCTAGGGAGGCAGAAGACCCAGGAAGGAACAAGTTCACACCATTGCCATATTCGAAGAATTATCTAAGAAGAATGAATCCCCAGGTGCTTCTCAGCTGTGGTCTCACGGCTCACATGTGTCTCATAAGAGTGCCAACAACCACCTCTCGCCCAGTGAAGACTGCTCTCTCCCTCAAATCTCACATTAAAAAAAAAAATCTCAAAAATATTCACCAAGTGACCGACCAGAGTAAATAGTCTACAAATTGTGTAATTGCGGTTTCCTATTTGTAGAGTTTTACATAATCCTTGGTTAGGCCCCTTATTTGCTTAAGGCTGTATTTCTTCATCTGCTAAGTAAGGCAACTTCGCTCAATTATCCCTAAAAAGCATTTCCAACAGTAAATGCACACATGAGCATGGTGCGTGTGTGTGTGTGTGTGTGTGTGTGTGTGTGTGTGTGTGTGTATCAGATGGTGGAACTGCTGGAAATATGACTATCAGAAAGGTGTGGTATAGGAGAGTATAATGAATAAACAATATATTTTATGCACTTGATGGGATATCTATCCTATAAAAAGATATTAACTTTGTACCATGGCAACAAAGATAAAAGAAATTAGCTCTCTTATTTCTTTCTCTTACCACCAATAAGGTAGAAATATTGAGCTAGGAGTATAAACATATTGATCTTTCTTTCCTGTGTCATGTGTTCTTAATAATTGAAAAGCCTACTGTATCTCAAAGTAAGTCAGCAGTGCTCGGGCAAACAATCTTGCAGGCTTCTTTTTTCTAATAACTAAGTACAGTTCTCACTGACCTTCTGGGCCTAGCTATTCCTTCAATCTACACTTGGTTCATATATTAGCTTATCAATACTTCTGTTTAAATAACACAGTAGTTTCAGTCTTTGCACGAAAATTCAATGTGGCTTCCTTAAACTCCAACCTTATTTTATTAAAATAGAAACCACCATATTAAATTAATTCATAAAGTTCGCACATAAAGTGGACACACTCAGCTAATAAGTGCATCACTGCTCAACACACACACTTGAGGATGTTATGAGGACTGTTTCTCCCAAGAAACCTGAGGCCAGCGGAGCCTGGTCTGGAAGGCATGTTCAGCTATGGTGTCCAGATAGGTGGTATTTCTTTAATTCAATTCTACACAAAGTATGCTTTCCTTGAGCACTATACCAATTCAAAGGGTGTAAGAAAATGAATACAATATATCACATTACCTTAAAGGAAACTCAATAAGACCAAGTGCCCAAGAGCGGCAGACGTTAGAGAATGGTTGCCCAGGACTGAATCTTCGCTTTCCTCTATGTGTCAAACCTTGCCAAGTTATTTACCCTTCCTGAATCAGTGTCCGTACAGGAACAGTGATTGGGACTACAGTAAATTTCTTACAATATTGTCATGAGGCTTAACTAAGTTATACTCATAGTATTAAGAACAGCTGAGTGTATTAGGAAGAAATACTCAGGGTATCACCATCATGATTATCATCATTACAAACGTACCACCCAGAAGTTAAAATAAATCATTTTCACAGCTAGTAAAACTGAAACCATAACAAAAAACAAATCCTGGGAAAAAGGATAAAAATAGCCCAGAAAATTATATTCCAGATTTCATCAATAATTCCTACATGAGCCTGAAAAAATCCCAACTACGCCTATTCCTCAGAGTCGGGGAGGGGGCGGGGGGGACGGGAGTGGGAGAGAACTGAAAAGAAACATTCCAGAGAAGAGAGTGGAGGCACAGAAGAGAAGCGTGGAAGTTTCTCAGCACCACAAGGAAGGCTGGGTTGACGTGCAGGGAGAGGAGCAAGCATCCTTCTCCCCGAAAATGTCCTTCCTCAAGCCCCGGGTTCCCACGCTTCCTTTGTGTGTCTCTTCCTACTGTTCACATGTTTATTCTAATAGAATGTTAGATGTGGGGAAGCCCTTAAGACTCACCTGATCTAAACCTGTTACTTTACCCATGGGAAAAAGGAAGAGCCAGCTGTATAATGCACACACTGAAGCTGGACTCATCCCACACCCCCTACTGTCTCCCTCAGGACAACAAGGGGAACGCATCAGTCTGCCTGGCCCTCGTCCCATTTGGCAGAAACATAGATTTTTCTCTTGGGAAGAAAATGTGGGGAAATGTTTTTAAATGAATTAGCAAGAATCTTGCTGTTTTAAATTCAATAAATATGTTTTATTATTAACTTCATTGCTGGCTAAGCCTGAAATTAAGTTTTTCTATGCTTGGACAAGACCTGCCCAACCAGTAACAGGACACCAGATTGCAATTGAACAGATCTTCTACTTGTGCGTGTAGACTATAATGCATGTGCACATGCGCGTGCGTGCGCACACACGCGCGCGCGCGCGCGCACACACACACACACACACACACACAACCAGGAGACCCTTAATCAAAAAGGAAGCTTCGGAACTCTCTGTCACTCTTCCAGCCTATGCTTAGGACAGGAAGTATTTAATATTTGAAGATGCAGCTGTCAACACAGACTTCAAAATACTGATTCCCCCACCCCCACCCCCCACCCCCCACCCCGCAGGAGGAATAAACTTCCCAGTGCTACCAAAGCTCTTTCTACCTCCAGAGCCACCAGCAGCTCAGCAGGCTGGTCAGCCAGCGTCATATCTGGTTCCTGAAGGTCTTTCCGCAACATGCTTTGTGCAAGCCAGTGCCTGGGTAGCCATGCCCCCTTTTGCTAAACCTCCATGCTGAAATGGAAGAGTAAGGCTCTGAAGCCAGAGCCTCTCAGTCATGGATGAAGAACAACTCTGCAAGTTGTCTTTCCTTTTGTTAGATTGCAGGGCCTCATAGATAAGAATCTAAAACAAACATTTAGAAGCAAAGAGCGAGCAGCCATGCTCTGCCTGCCCCACCCTCCCCTTCCCGTTCTCTGGGACCAAGATGGCATATTTGCTTCTCCATGTGGGGCTGAAAATGTACAAACTAACTATAATGAAGGGAGAGGTTCTGATCCCGTGCCCACAGTAGCTTACACAGCAGGAGCATCTGAAGCTGGGCCACTAAAAGTACCCTAGTTCCACTGTGGAAATAGGTGTTTGCTTTGCATAATCTAGACATACGTGGAGCCACACTTGGTGTGTGTTATCCTGAGGGAACTCTAGACAACTCTATCCTTTATTGTTATGTGTCCGTCTGTCTTTTTCTTTCATAGCTGAGATGGGCCGCTACCCGGGGTAGTTACAACTATAGATTGTTCTAGTTTCATGGGGCTAATACCACAACCAAAAGCAACTTGGGGGAGAAAAGGGTAGGCTCACATTTCTAGACTTGTAGTTCACTGCTGAGGGAAGCCAAGGCAGAAACGTGAAATAGAAACCATGGAGGAACACAACTTGCTAGAATCCCCAGGGTCATGTACAGCTGCCTTTCTTATATAGGCCAGGATCACCTACCCAGGGAATGGTGCTGCTCACAGTGGGCTGTGCCCTCCTACATCAATTACCAATCAAGATAAAAACCCACAGACCAGCCTATGGGCCAAGATCTGATCTGAAAACTACCTTCTCCGAAGTTCTAGGTTGTGTCAAATTCAGGCTAGCTAGGACACAGATGTTGTTCTTACTGTGAAATTCAACATTAGGCACACTTCCCAAAAAAGAGGAAAAAGCAAACATTCAAAGATCGAAAAGAGCTGAGCCAATACTTGAAAGTTCCTAAGAAAGGATTCATGATGATAAAAATAATTAATTAATAATAATAATAAAAGTTGCTTCATGCATCATTCTATCCTGCATGCCAGCCAGTAGCAGCAACTCATTCTTTCCAGATGCCTCTAGAAAAAAATAATAAATAAAAGATGTTCCACAAATGTAACAGGAGTTGAGATCCTGAGGGAACCAATTAGATTTAAGCCACTTCCAAAATGCTGTGAAAGAAAACAAGAAACATTAGAAAAGAACTTGGCACTTGAAATGGCATTTTACATGTTCTCCTTTGGGCC
>CABHPQ010171230.1:0-12027 GCA_902168405.1 Peromyscus aztecus
CCAGGTGAAAGCAGCTCCTCCAGCAGCTCCTCCAGCATCTCCTCCTCTCCCTCATCCCATCAACCAAAAAGTCCTGCATGACAGCAGGTGGAAAGCCAGCTGTTCAAGCCCTTTCCTTGTCTTGGTCCTCATCATCCTGTACACGGAGATCTGATCAGGAGCAAACATTTCTGAGTCTTCCCAGCCCAGTCCCAACACTCACCAGGGCAGGGCACAGCCCCTTAGTTCCACATTACAAACTCCACTTACACTCCATTTCTCCGGGTTACAAGCTTTGGCACTGACAAAGATTGCTGTCTTTTGGTCTCCTCTGCCAACTCTTCTGCTATAGAGCCTGCTGGGGCACACCTACCTTGACGCCAAATCAATATTGTATGAGTCTCTCCAGAAGCTCCTTCCACTTACAGGGTCCTGAGACCCACACTCCAGAATTCTGCTGCAGCAGGTCTGGGGAGTGAGTACTCAGGAATCTGTATGTGGGATGACTAATCACAGCTCAACATAAGCACAGGAAAAGTTCACGCCACTGAGCTCTAAAGATCACGTTATGATAATAAGTCCGATTCTCTAATTCCATAAAATGAGATGATTTGATGAACAATCCAGCGACCCACAGAAACCTGTCAAGAGTCTGTTTATGTCCCTATGTCTGTTTATTCAAATGTAAATGAGAAAGCCATTCTGAGAAGCTTTCTGGACCAGGCGTCATGAACAAACCATCAGTTGGTCACTGTTTAGCCAGGATGCAGGCCTAAATTGCCCACAGTCCCAGAAGGCATGCTATGGGGTGTGCCTGGCTCATGAAGGCACAGAGTTTGGGTGAAAGGTTGGCACTACCGGGTATGATTGAGTTACCTAAAAAGCATCAGCCTACACCTACATTTCTTCTTGGGCACCCATCTCCATCTCAAACTTAGAACTCACATGTGTAGGGCTTCCTAGAGTCTGCCAAATATATGTCCTGCATTGATTTTTCTAATCTATTAATAGCAGGGAGAAAATGCTATTCCAAGGTCTCTAATGTCAAGCTTACCCCAAAGCGGAAGTCAAAAATCCTCTCTATTAATTCTGCTCATGGAAGTGTTCCCATCGACGGGCTCAGTTTGATTTATTTCCCACTGTCCCGTTTTGCTGTATAACATAGACAAGATGGACATCTCACTGCTGAAGCAGATATAAAACAGAGCAAGGAAAGTGCAAGTCATTCTTCAAAGGCCCAATAATAGAATCCCAGTTCCTTGTTCTCAACCCAGACCAAGTCTCTTCCTCCATCTTACTAAAAGTAAGAATCAAGTATTTCTTATGAGCATCCCATGACATGCTTTTAAGTTCATCTTGGGAGGACTCCAGAGTACCCCTTAGTGCTTTAATAGCCTGCACTAATGAGAATCTACACAACTTAGTCCCCTGGACTTCCTAAACAAGCTTTCATGAGAATTCTCAATTTGATAGCACCTATCCTAAGACCACTTTTAAAAAACAACAACAACAACAAC
Source organism: Peromyscus aztecus (assembly GCA_902168405.1). Classification (NCBI taxonomy): domain Eukaryota; kingdom Metazoa; phylum Chordata; class Mammalia; order Rodentia; family Cricetidae; genus Peromyscus; species Peromyscus aztecus. The sequence goes on from CABHPQ010171230.1 coordinate 1,497, forward strand.
AAAAAACGATCATTAGCATGCAGGAATTCCATGGAGGCCTCCATTCCCAGAAGGAAATCGAATTCTGTGACTTTTAAGTTCATACTGTGTGACTAGAATAGAAAAAGAGGAAGACAGTCTTAGAGACAGACCAAGACCAATCAGCTAAATAAATTCATAATGTAGACAGCTTAAAATGCAGTCTACCACTGCAGGAGACAGAACACTGGCCCCAAGAGACATCCACATCCTCAACCCGACTCTGTGACTCGGTTGGATTACATGGCAAGGGGGGATTCAGCCTGCAGAGGAAGATCATCCTTGGTTAACCAGGTAAGCATGATGTAATCACGACAGTTCTTGAAAGTCAAAAAAGAACACTGAGGAAAGGGGATGGAGAAGGCTGTAGCCATGAGAGTGCTCAGAGACTGCACCACTGCCCCTGAACTGGAGAAAGGGACCCTGGAAAACAGGCACACCTCCAGAAGCCAGGCAGGACAGGGCTCTCTCCTAGAACCCTGGAAAGGAATGCAGCCCCCAAAGCACTTGACTTTAGCCTAGGGAACACACACACACAGAAAAAAACAAAAACAAAAACCCCTGCAAAATAATGAATCTGTATTGTTTTCAAGCTATTGCATCTGCAGACATGTGTCCCGAGGCTGAGGAACCCATCTGTGAGTCCACACAATGTCTAGGGAGCCTTTCTCCACGAACCAGAATGATTTCTGCTAATCTATGTCAAGTGCCATACAAAAACACATACTGCATTTTATAATCCTAATGAGAAAAAGAAAGAGGCTTTCAAAGATCTCCCAACGATCTCAAGAGCAGAAAGCATCTTCCCCTACAATCTGTGAATGCTATAAAATACACAGCAGACTTCACCCAGAGCAATCCTGCAGTTTCCAAATGTACCCGGAGCAAGAACAACCCGTGAGAACACACTTTCTAGTTCCGTTGCTGGATTTTCACTGCAAAAGTTCCCTCAGTCAGTTGTCTAAGACACAGCTCTGAAAACTCAAAAAAAAAAAAAAAAAGAGGTTTCTGTCTGGTCTTTAGCAAAAGATGTGTTCATTTAACGATGTTTTTATCACTTAATTATTCCATGCGTGTGTGCATGGCATCCATGCCACGTCCCGTGGACCACTTTGGGGAATGAGTTTTCACCTTCCCCGCTGTGGAAGAAGGGTCTCTTGTGGCTCCATAGCGTATTTCCATTTAGCTGGCCCATGTGCTTCCAGGCAATTCTCCCATCTCGGCCAGCCACCTTGCTCTAGGAAGGCTGTGACTGCAATTGTGTGTCATCCTATGTGGTTTCTCACATGGATTCTAGGAAATGATTTCCAGGTTCACAGGCTTGCATGGCTAACACCGAGTCAGGGAACCATCTCCCCAGCCTCCTATCAAGGAAGAAATCTTCCAGCAACACAAGCAGGCAGGAATGTCTGGAAGCCCACACCACCATGGAAAAGAAGGTTGATCACAAGGCTCCAAGCACAGCCACAGCTTCAGTCCACCCTTCTGGGGCCTTCTATCCTGGCCTCTGTTCACACATCTCCAATCCCAAGCCATCTGTCACTTGGACACCGGTGATGTATTTTTTAAATGAGATGACCTCTCCCTCCATCAAAATCTTTCAATGGCTATCTTACCACTCCTTGGATCACAAACGGTTACCCTGCCCACCAACGCCCTGCAGTTCCCGCCTGTCTTAGGCCTCCTCTCTTTCCAGTCTCTAAAGTCCAGTAACATAGGCTGGACATCAGTTTCCCTGTCTCCCTGGGCATCCTTGCCTTACAAACTGGTCTTAGTCAGGTTCTCTAAAAACAAAACAAAACAAAAAAACAACATTGATAGATAGTGTGAGTATGTGTGCGTGTGCGTGTTCATGTGCGTGTGAGTGCGTGCGTGTGCGTGCGTGTGTGTGTGTGTGTGTGTGTGTGTGTGTGTGTGTGTGTGTGTGTATGTGTGTGTGTGTTTTCAAAGGGGATATATTAGTGTGGATTAGTGTGGCTTTTGGCCAGTGGTCTAGCTAACCCAACAATAGTTATCTTAACAGTAAGGCTAATAATCCAGTAGTTGTTCAATTCATGATGCTGGATGCCTCAGCTAGTCTTCAGCCTACGTTGGAATCCCAAAGAAGTAAGTTTTCAGAGAAGAAATGCCTCAGCAACAGGACAAACGGACTTGCCAGAGAGGGTGAGGGCAATTGGGCAAAAGCAAATGCTTCCTTCCTCCACGTCCTTTTATGCAGGCTGCCACCAGGAGGGGTGGCCCAGATTTAGGGTGGGTCATCCCACCTTGGTTGACAATCAAGATTAGCCACCATAAAGCCTCTCCACCACTGTTGTCTATACCAAGCACCTCTCTGCCATTAGGTATTTATTTCCTGACCCATCCTTGCTCCCACAGAGAAAGGAAAGCCTGACTTGGAATCCTTTTCCCTGCCCCATGGGGAAGTCCTTTGCATCCTCTTGGGTAATGCCCACACAGAGCAATCACTTCCTGGAATAAGAAGGCCTTCTTCGGGAATGCCTCCAGAAGGACCTGCCTTGTGGCAAACTGCTTGGTATGTAAATGTGAGAACTTGAGTTCGAATCCCCAGCCTTACATAAAAAGCAAGGCATGACACTGAGTGAACCTGAAATGGGAAAAGGACAGATCACTGGAGCATACGGCATGCCAACCTAGTTCCAGCTTCAGTGAGAGACCCTGACTCAAAGGAATAAGGACAGAGTGGATAGAGTTAGACACCCAGCATCCTCCTCTGGCCTCCACATGCCCAAAGGCACACACCCACACATAGAGGTATATAAGTACCATGCACACACCACACATACATATCACACAAAATTTATAAAGAGAAGGCGTGCATGCTAAAATAATGGCAACAGGTGTAACACATTAAATTTATAAAGCAACACCAGTCGCTCTGCAGCTAGCTTGCGCGCTGTATATAATGGTGCTGTTGGATCGTGACTTTCTGACAGAGCAGTAGTCACTCACAGTTCCACTGCCAGAACACAGCCTAAAAGTCACCAAATAACAGGAATTGATTGGCCCCGTTACAATCCCGTGGGACAACAGTCATCTACATGGATCGTAATACCTACTTCAATACGCATTATATATTTATTACATTCACACTTGGGAGAAAGCCCTTGTCCTCAGAGCCCTTGTCCAAGCCATACCCACATTTGCAGCTGTTCCCTTACCATCTGTCCTCAGCTAGCCCATCTACTCCAGGAAGCCAGGGACCATCTGTTCTGTCACCACAGAAAGCCAAGCAGGCATGATGCTGGACTGGCTACCCAGAGAGGTCAGGGCTGCTCTCATCTTTAGAAACCATCTCAGACACGGGGGTTCCTACAGCAAACCCCCATTTTTAAGGTGGTTCATACACAGACTTCATTTCTCGTGGCTGTATGCAGTGAAGATCAAGGTTCCTCAAGTCTCAGTGCCCAGTGAGGGGTGACATCTGGCTCGCAGCCCCGTCTTCCACCGGTACTCTCTGATGGTGGAGAGGTAAATGGGCCTCTCTGGGGTGTGCCTTCCATCAAGACAATGGTCCCACCAGAGGGCCCATGGGCTGACCACTTCCCAAAGGCTCCCACCTTCTAGCATCACCACACTATGGGGCAGGATTTCAATTTGAGTTTGTGGGGAGACGAAACATTCTGCCTACAGCAGAAACCATATGGTTTGACAATATGAAGAGTCAAATATAGACACTGAAAAAGCATTTTTTTAACCAAATGCAAACTAAAGTAGATTTTTAAAAAAAGACAAATAGAAACTGCCACCTAAATCCTTCAGTTAAGAGTAGTGAAGAGTGAGATTTACCTCTCTCTATCCCTGCCTTTTCCTCTCTCCCCATCTCCCTGTCCCTCTCCTTCTCTGCTGCTTCCTAGCTTCAGATGCTATCTAACAAGTCCCCTCAAATTCTGCTGCTCAGTCTTCTTTCTGTGATGGGCCAATACCCTCAAACTGTGACCCAAAAATAAATCCTTTCTGCCTTAACAAAAGAAGAGGACTGGAGTTGTAATGGCCAGTCAGCTCAACTTACTTGGGTGAGCTCTAGGCCAGTGAGAGACCCTGCCTCAAAAGACAAGGTGAACGGCACACAAGGAAAGACAGTCTCTGGCCTTCTTCACATATGCCTACATGCACACATGCCCCACCTCCAACACATTCCCACACACAGGTGTGCGCTCTCTCTCTCTCTCTCTCTCTCTCTCTCTCTCTCTCTCTCTCTCACGCACGCACACGCACACACACGATACATAATTTTGTACTAAAATCATGATACACATCTTGGTTTAAACCTGACTCTAAAATAGAAGTTTTGCAAACTGATTAAGCTAGAGTCAAATACTAAAAAAATAGCTCATTTTAAACTGGGAAGCATGCCTGGTCATAGAAAATGCTGCCCTGTGAAACACTTGATGATGTAGACAACTCTCTGTCAACAACCCAACACCAAAGCCGCAGAGTTAAAAACAGCTACAAATGGAAGGAAGCAAACACAAAAGAGAAACAGTATCTCGGCTATGCTGGGAATGATGAACAACAGCCTGCGACATCCCAGGACAGCTCTATTCAGACACACTGAATACACAGCAACGACACAGAAAATCTGGGAGCCCTTACATATCACCAACGGGGATGGAAAATGACACAGGCACTTTGGAGGACAGCTGGTAGCTCCTTGGATGGTTAGATGTGGAGTCACCGCATGACCAAGGAAGGAGGTCATTTCTACTTCTAGACACAAAGCCAAGCCAGATGCAAACTTGTATACACAGAAGCCTGGCATGAGCCAGCTTGGGGCTATACACACTTACAATTTCAGCACTCAGGAGACTGAAGCAGAAGGACTGCTTAGTTTGAAGCCAGCTCGTGTATCAAGACCTGTCTCAAATTGATTATTAGTTAATAAGCTAACTAATTTATTGATTGACAACCTTGTAGCATTATTTTTAATAGTAAAAAAGTAGAAACTGCTCAATGGACACATCAACATATAAATATCTAAACAATACCACACAGGGTCCATATAGTTTCCATTTCCGAAAATGACACACTTTTAGAATGCACGACAGCCCATACTGTGGAATGTTGTTTGATGAATAAAAAAGACCTTGAGAACTGATACTTGCTTCAACAGTGTGGCTAACCCCAAGAACACTATGCTGACTGAGGTTGCCAAAGACCAGAATAGGCTATTCTAGAGCCTCACATAGTAGGTCAGAGACTGCATAAAGACAAGGCAGTGGGGGTAGAGTGATGGGTATGTGGTACTAAGCACCACCCTGGGATAATAAAAATATTCCAAAATTAAAATGAGGGTGGCCAATGTGACCATGATAAAACCATTGAACTGTATTCTTTATCTTCACATCTTTGTTTTCTTCTTTGAAACAGGGTCATGTTATGTAGCCCAAGCTGGCCTTGAACACCAAATCTCCCTGCCTCAACCTCCAGAGTGCTGAGTGAAGTTACAGCTGACATGCCCTGATGAACTATATACTTTAAATGGGTAAAACATGTGATTTTTTTTTTCTCAATAAGCTTTAGAAACAAAAACATGTGCACTGCTGTCTTAGTCAGGGTTTCTATTGCTGTGAAGAGTTGACCACAGCAACTCTTATACAGAAAAACATTTAATTGAAGTGGCTCGCTTACAGTTCAGAAGTTCAGTCTATTACCATCAGGGTGGCGTGCAGGCAGACGAGGTGCTGGAGAGTCCTTCATCTTGCAGGCAACAGGAAGTGGTCTGCATATCACACTGAGCGCAGCTTGAGCATATATGAGACCTTCAATTCCATCCCCATAGTGACACACTTCCTCCAACAAGGGCATACCTACTCCAATAAAGCCACACCTCCTAACAGCCACTTTCCTTGGGGGCCATTTTTTTTAAACCACAACTGCTGACAGCCAAAGCATGTTAAGATTCTATAGAAAAAGGATACCGTGAGCAAAAGAAATGTCTTTTGTCCCAACTACACATATCTATTTGCATGTGTATAGATGTGGCAAGTATATACTGACAAACAAGAAACTCAAAATGGGTGTGGTTTGGCAATTCCCTCGCATACAAGTGTGAGTTAGAATGGATAAGGTTATACGTGAGAGTACCTCCCAGATGCCCACACCATCCACCAAATCCTTAAACAAAGGGTCCTTCTGGAGCATAGGTCCCTCCCTCAGGGACTGGCAGGGCTGCCCTCTAGAACATACTGGGAACCTTTACTAGAGAAATTCAGAGCTCTGGGACTCCAGGGACCTGCTGAACTCGAAACCAGTAGGAGCTTCTTGGTTCACGGCACATCAACATGGTCACATAGCACATACCTCTTAGAATGTAGGAGGCAGTAATACAAGGATCATGAGTTTGAGGCCAATGTGGACGATACACAATCACCTACCCACACACCCTGCTTGATTTTTTAATTAAAGGGTGGTCACATCACCACACCTGGGCTCCTCGGGATGAGACATTTTTCTACCTATCCTGTGGATAGATGTCCATATCTGTGAACAACCTAGACTCCAAATTCCAGACCCTAGTCTTCATAGGCAAAGCCCGGAAGAGGAGCTTTCATCCATTCAGGGTCCTTTCACACAGCAACCAGACCTGTGTGGCCATCAGCTACCTGTAAGGACAGCTGAACCAATGTTCTTAGTTATTTCCTTCACTCTACTAAAAACAATGCTTTAGAAAGTTCCCTGGTTTGTCCATATTGCATTATTTGGTAACTGGGCTAGGGAGGTAGGTCAGATGAAACCCTGGTTTGATGCCCAACACCTTATTAACTAAATGTGATGATGCATATTTTTAATCCCAGCATTCTGGAGGTAAAGCACAAGAATCAGAAGCTCAAGATTACCTTCTTCTGCTACACAGTGAGTTCTGGGTAAACACGGAATCCTCGCTACTGTCTCTAAAGCATAAAAGCTAAAAAAAAAAAATACATGAATAAAAAAAATCTCCTTTAACTGTCTGCCTCCATCAATAGATTATTATCCTGAGTAAAATGCAGTGCAAGAACCTTCCATGCATTGCTACGTGCAGTAAAGTGAGAGGTGTGTGATCCCTTCTTACTGTGGAGAAGACTGAAGCCATTTCTGTGAGTAGTCACTAAGTTTCAGAGCTAAGACTTAAATCCCAGACTTTAATCTCTACTACACCACAATGTGTTCATTAAAATAATAACAACATTATGAAATTAAAGCAACAATTAAGGAGCAAGGAGCTTCATATTGAGAGATTTATAAACAAAAAAAAATTAAAACAATTTTAGAGCAAGGAGCAATTTCCAAGGCTCTAACATGAAACTGAAATTCTGTGCCCTACACGCAATACCATGGTAAGAATTGTATTATGGCCCATTAGAGGTTCTGCTTTATTGTCTTGTTTTTCCTGGTACTTGGGCCTCATCCAAGCTGCTGATCAAGTGTTCTACTACCAGGCCACGCCCCCAGTCCCAACAGCAGCCTATTTATTTGCACAGCAAACTCAAATATCACATAAATACACGTCAAAATGAAATACTGATTTCTGGGGCTACCATCAAGCACCTGCGATAATTAATCTTCGCTGTCAACAATCCTGACTGGATGTGGAATTACCAAGGAGAAACACCTCCGTGTGTGTCTGTGAGGATGTTTCCAGGGAGGTTTAACTGAAGCAGGAAGAAGACCCTCTAAATTTAGGTGGTCCCATCCCATGGGATGGGGTCCTGGACCGGAGAGAAAACAGAAAAAGAGGGAAGCCAAACATTCACCTCTTTCTGCTTTCTGACAGCTGGTGTCCCAGATGCCAATCTATACGCCAATCCCAGCATCTGTATTCTGTTCTTCTCACCACACACATGACCCTTTCCTCCTTTTTCAGGACCTGGTCCTTTCTCTGGAAGTCATTTTCCAAATGACTTCTCTGGGAACAAGCTCTTGGCTCCCCCAGCTGTGTTTCCAGATGCCGTCCATCTTTTCTCTAACTCTTAACAGCCAGGTATTCCAGCTGTCAGTCCCGGTCAGCCTTTCCTGCCAATGGCTGAATAGCCTGAAGCATCCATACCCTGAAGTCCCACCTCACCTCAGAACCCCAGACTGTGACCGCATTTGGAGACAGATCTACGAAGAGGGAATCCAGTTCAAATGAGGTGACTACGCCAGGCCCTAATCCAATGGGACTTCCTTACAGGAAGAGGAAATTTGGAAGCACAGAGCGAAGGCCTCGACAAGGCGCAGGGAGGGGACAGCCATCTGCCAGCCCAAGACAGGCCAGAGGAAGCCAAGCCTGCTCACTCTTTGATCCTGGACTACTAGTCTCCAGAAAATATGGTCTGTTGTTTAAGCCACCCCAATCTGTGGTCCTTTCTGGTAGTCCATGCAAAGAATGTATTTCCTAACCATCTTCCTACCTTGTCAGTCAAGCAACACAGGCTGCTAGGATCAGGGGTTGAGTCTAGCTCCTGCGTCAAATCACCCTTCCATCATGACTTTAGGCAACTGGTTAAGTTTCTCACTGCACACAGAGACCACCCACTCTGTGGGAACGTTCTGAGGATTAACTGTGGCCAGGCCTTTTACTGTGCCATATTTCTATAGTAAGTAGTTTTTAAACGTTTACGCTCTCTGCCAGCCACTCCTCTCAGAACTTTGCATCCAGTAAATTATTTAATCTTCTGGGATGAATCCTTCATTAGAGCATTTTATAGACGGGGAAAGAGAACTCCCGAGAGGTAAGCAAGCTGCCCAAATGTCCCGGAGAAGTATGAGAAGCAGAAGCCCCTCCAGGCGGCCCAGTCCCGGACTATACCGCTGACAGGCTTGGCCCTCGCCCTCTCCACAGCACAGGTTGTTGCGTCTAGCTTTCTTCTCTTTCATGGTGCCAGGCAAGCAGTAGATAACTCTACAAAGGCCAGACAACAAGATCCCCATGAGTGGCAGCTTCTGCCTTTTTTTGTGCCTTTTCACAGACCAGCGCTTTCAAAATTACCTTAAAATACTGTGAGGGTCAGTTTTAAACGTCAATTTGCCACATCTTAGGATCACCTGAGACAAGGGCCTCAATTAAGGAACTGCCTACATCAGTTGGCCTGTGGGCATGTCTATGGGGATTGCCTTGATGGTTGATTGATGTAGGAGGGTCCAGCCCATTGTGGGTGGCACCATTCCCTTAGCAGGGGTCTTGACCTTACAGTCCTGGAGAGAGTTAGCCGAACAGAAGCAACAGCAAGCAGTAACGTTGTGTTTCTGACAGGATGAGGCCTCAGATGAGATGAAGACCCCTCCCCTCCTCTCACCAGACACACAGCCAGCCAGGAATGAGTTTCTTCCTATAGGGCAAAACAGCCCTGCATGGGCTGTGGGTGTGGACATCTGGCTGCGGGGCTTTCCAGGGTTTCTTAACTCAGGGCCAGTCCTTGATCTAAAGACCCTGGAAGGCTGGCTCCTGAAGGGAAAGTCCAAGATACCCTTCCATCTGCATCCCAGGCTTTTAACTTGGCTTTCGTGTTTCTTTCATCCAAAAAGCACCACCTGAGAGCATGCGACCAACTCTGATGGAGAAAACCTAGATTTACTAGATTTTAGTTTAATAAAAATCTAAGATGCAAGCAGAGGGTAGGTGCCATCCTAGGCAGTGGGGCTTCACAGTACCGCACTGACTTATGACATCGGGCCTTGGTGGGTGCTGCCTATCATTCTCAACCATTTTCAGAATATAAGTAAGAAAGAGAAGTGGAAAAAGAAAAAAAAATAAAAGACTATGGGTAGGGGAAGGAGGCAGTTTGGGCCAGAACACATTACCAATGATCCTAAGCAAAGATTATCTGGTTCCCTTGGCAATTTAAAAGATGTAGATTAAGATCTTGATTTCCTATTATGTGATGCTCATTAACAAGTATTTATTAAGCAGTATGCTTCCAGGCACCGGCCTCCAGAGTGACTAATGCCTGTGAAGGCTCTAGTCTGGGTAGGTACAAGTAAGCCGGCTGCAATACAAACATAGCCTGAATCCTGGGACAGCAGGAGAAGCTCACACACACACACACACACACACACACACACACACACACACACGCGCCACTGAAGACAGCATCACGCAGAGACTGAAATAGAAAGATGTAGGTTAGCCTGGAGGCACAGAGGGTTCAAAACGAACTTGGGCTACATAGCATGACGCTGAATCAAAAGCATAAAACAAAAAGCAGTATCAAGTGAACTGGTAGTAAACCTAAGCCTCCTGCGGTATCAAGTGAACTGGTAGTAAACCTAAGCCTCCTGTGGCACAGGATATCGTCATGGCCCATTGGGACACAAGTGTCATCATAGCCTCTTCGGCCACACTGCATCATCATGACCCAATGTGACACACACAGCATCATCATGACCCATTAACAAATTCCTGGGTACCAGGTGTCTTATCTGTCTGCCCTAGTCCTCCTTATAGACAAATTTCCTGAAGCTAAGACATATCCAAGTGTCATGTCCTGACATAGTGCTGCCAGCCAGTCCCGGTGAGACAGGACTGTGAGAC
>CABHPQ010171230.1:12970-25521 GCA_902168405.1 Peromyscus aztecus
CCTCCAGAGTGACTAATGCCTGTGAAGGCTCTAGTCTGGGTAGGTACGAGTAAGCCGGCTGCAACACAAACATAGCCTGAATCCTGGGACAGCAGGAGAAGCTGCCACACACACACACACACACACACACACACACACACACACACACACACACACACACGCCACTGAAGACAGCATCACACAGAGACTGAAATAGAAAGATGTAGGTTAGCCTGAAGGCACAGTGGGTTCAAAACGAACTTGGGCTACATAGCAAGACGCTGAATCAAAAACATAAACAAAAAGCGGTATCAAGTGAACTGGTAGTAAACCTAAGCCTCCTTTGGCACAGGATATCGTCATGGCCCATTGGGACACAAGTGTCATCATAGCCTCTTCGGCCACACTGCATCATCATGACCCAATGTGACACACACAGCATCATCATGACCCATTAACAAATTCCTGGGTACCAGGTGTCTTATCTGTCTGCCCTAGTCCTCCTTATAGACAAATTTCCTGAAGCTAAGACATATCCAAGTGTCATGTCCTGACATAGTGCTGCCAGCCAGTCCCGGTGAGACAGGACTGTGAGACGCTCTGCTGCTGTGCATACCCTAAAGTCTAGGACTGTGAGACACTCTGCTGCTGTGCATACCCTAAAGTCTAGGACTGTGAGATGCTCTGATGCTGTGCATACCCTAAAGTCTAGGACTGTGAGACGCTCTGATGCTGTGCATACCCTAAAGTCTAGGACTGTGAGATGCTCTGCTGCTGTGCATACCCTAAAGTCTAGGACTGTGAGTCGCTCTGATGCTGTGAATACCCTAAAGTCTAGGACTGTGAGATGCTCTGATGCTGTGCATACCCTAAAGTCTGGGTTCTTTGCCAAGCCCTGATGCCTGCTGGACATTACCTCCTCTATCACAGAAGGAACGGGGGTCATGCTAATTACTAATAAAACTTCCTCTGCTTTTTAAGGGCGAGTCTAATACCGTCTCTTCTATAATAGAGGTCTCTCAGAATCTTCAGTAGCAAAATGTAGCGTGTGCACTCTGGGTTTTGTATTAACTGTCACATGTATAGGCAGTCCCCCAGTTGTCTAGTACTAATGTCATAAAATGAAAGGGAAAACCATTTGAGGCAATGTTAGTGATCACATGGGAAAATACTGCAAAATCTTTCTATGACCTGTAAAAATTGGCAAAACTTAAAAAAAAAAGTCAGTTATAAATGAACAGGAATTAAAAAAAAAGAAAATAGTACCCCAATCACTTAAAACACTAAGAATAGGGCTAGGGAGATGGCTCAGAGGGTAAGCATCCTTGCTGCCCTCCCAGAGGGCCTGAGATCAGCCCCCGAGCACCCATATCAGGTGCTCACAATCACCTGTAATTCCACCTCCAACAGATCCAAGGCTTCACGTACACACGCCACCTCCCAACACCCCAAACAGGCGCACACCCATACACATCATTAAATCTAGTTTTTAAAAAACACCGAGGATGATGAAGTACTGTATAATTTTTTTGTGTGCAATTTTTAAAGTGTGTGACATCTTTCCTTGCTGGAAGCGTGCACCTTTTTCATACCTTTGCAAAAATATCCCTACTTTAGGGGGAGTAAAAGCCATCAACCTTATTAACACTTTAAGACGAACAATTTGAAGGATCAGCACTTTCCCGATGTGCTATAGCCTCTGTATCTCACTCTGACGGTCCATCTATCACCTTGGCAGGAAACCTTGTACCCATACACTGCTATGTTCTGCTCCCTCAGCCTTCGGCAACCACGGCTCTGTTCTGTCTCTATAGATGTGCCCAATCTAGATATTTCATACAAATGACCTTAAAGTGTGTGACCTTTCAGTGTGTGGCTTCATGAGTTTTGTGTTTCGTTTTTTTTTTTTTTTTTTTTTTAGTTTTGCGAGACAGGGGTTCTCTGTGTAGCTTTGTGCCTTTCCTGGATCTCGCTCTGTAGCCCAGGCTGGCCTCGAACTCACAGAGATCCACCTGGCTCTGCCTCCCAAGTGCTGTGATTAAAGGGGGATTAAGGGCGTGCACCACCTGGGTCCTCCGCAAGAGAGACAACTGCTCCTTAACACTGAGCCATCTCTCCAGACCCTTCGTTCTGTTTTTTAAAGACTGACTGACTTGTGCTTGTGTGTGTGGCATAGGTGTCTGTCAGAGTATGTACAAAAATATGTGTGCAGGTACACGCTCCTGTGTACACACTTGTTCCTCCTCTGTTTCTCCCTGCCTATCTTTTGAGGCAAAGTCTCCTCCCGAACCTGAGGGCTTCCACTTTCTCAGCTAGGCTGGAAGCCGGGAAACCTCAATGATCCTCCTCCCTCGGCCCCTCACTTGGAACTGGCTTTATAGGCTTATGTGGGATGCCCAGCTTATTACATGGATGCTGAATTCTGGTCCTCAGAATTGTGCCTCAAGCTCGCTGAACCATGATCCGTCAATCCAGCCCCCGGTTTCTTAGTCTTGTCCCATCCTTTGAAGGCCCGTTCATACTACAGTATACTAATACTCCACTTACACAGCTGTGCCATGCCACAACTACTTGCTCACCCGTTCTGCCGTTTTATGATCTCTTCATGGACCCACACTGACAACACCAAGGTCAGACACCTTTTAACTGCTGTGAATGGCACTGTCTGCCATGAATTTCAACAGGCATCTGTCTCATTCCTTGAACTTTCTATGCTGGGAACAGGCTCTGTGCGTTCCCCTTCACCACTGCCTCTAGGACGCTGTAGTGGGTAGCCATTCCAGCTTTGATCTGGAAGTTCCAACCCCCATTGAGGCTTTGGTAACTGTCAGGCCTACAAGGCAGGGCCGAGAGAGGACCCTGAAGATCCAAGATCCGGATGGGGGAGCTCTCTTGGTTCCTGGACCCTGGACGCTGGAGGTAGACCGAGCAGAGTTCTCCAGAGAACACCGCTGGACTGCGCTACACCTTTCCCAGACCTTGTAAACTATCCCTTCACTTGTGAGTTACCCCACAAAATAAACCTCCCTTTTAACTACGTGGAGTGGCCTTAATAATTTCACCAATAGGACACCTTATTCTTTCCTTCTCAGCCATTCTCCTCGTTTGTATAGACACGGCCACTTCCACCACCACCACCCAGCTGCACTCTCTCCAGTGGCCACACTGCCAACATGCCCATGGTCGGCTGCTCTTTCTTCTGGAACTCCACAGGAGTTTGACCTCCCTGGCGGCACTCTTTCCTGGGCTTTGTCTGTTTTTGCCTGGGGGTGGGCATACTGTGAGATGCCCATAGTAACAGTTAAAAAGAATTGACTTACAAAAGCAGGTGTGTACCCTTAGGACTCATACATAGATGCCAAGCCAGAGGAGGAGGAAGAGGAGCTCTGTGCAGACGCTGTGAGTGTACCTGGTAAAGATGATCTTGTACACAAGAACCAGGCAATGTGGAAGATGGGGGTAAGTCAGGTGGGGATGAGTAAGACAGCTGGGTTGGCTGAGGTGGTGAGACTTGTGGCCTTAAGCTCCACTTTGTCTTGGACGGGATAAGCCACCAGTCCTCTACACTTCCTGCCATTTTGGTAAATGTCATAGTGATGTATCTCTGCTAGACAAAGAAGGCCACACAATGATGGATTTCGTTTCCTGCATGTGAACCAGGAATACGTGCAGTAATCAATCCCAGAGAGGCTTTGTAAGAAGCGCTGTGATTGGTCACAGATCCAAGTGTCTCTGACTCGTGAAGTGAAGTGCTAGCAAAAGTCGGTGTGTTTCACACTCAGACACACTAAACTACACGTACTTACGTAAGTGGAATTTGAATCGTGTTGTACCTGGGAACCGTTACTTTTTTAAATATTTGAGATTTGTGTGTATTAGAAGTGAGCCAAGTGAGAAGCATCCACATTTGAGACATGTGTATAACACACATTGTAGGTGAAGTATTTAATAATTAACTTGAGACGAGCTAACACTTCAACCAATCATCGGCCACCATCACCACAAAGAAACATGTGAGGGGCAGTCTCGTGTCTATCGCCTTCAGTTTACCCTGGAAGCATCCTCTCGGGTGCTCAGTGTTTGTGATGCCAGGGCCACTGTAGGACACACAAGCACGCCCTCTGTGAGAGAGGCAGCAGCTTCAATCCTCACTGCAGCTTGGAAAGTAAATCACATGACTTTGGGCCCGCCCACAAAGGCTGAGCACCCAGAAAACAGCAACAGCCACCAGATAAAACTTTCACTATTGTATTTTCATCCTAATTTTATTTATTTGAAGTTTTTGGAAGGAAGACATTTTGATGTTAAAATTGGAGCCAAAATTTGCCAGGAGAAAAGTGTGGTCTATTAATCACACATACGTTTTTTGCCAGATAGTTCAAAGTTCAGTTGCGTGTGCTTACTGGCTCTGGGCATGTCTTCCACGTGGGGGTTACAAAGCAAAGTAACTTCCAGAGAGGTGCTTGTAGTTAAAATAAGGTGCACACTGGCATTCTAAATCAGACTGTAACCACAGGTCTCCAAACTGTAAGTACCGCCCCTCCCATAACAGGAGCATGTTAAGGTGGGCTTGTAATAATGGAGGGAGAGAGGGAAGGAGGGAAGAAGGGAGGGAGGAAGGGAGGGAGGAAAGAAGGAAGGAAACGAAACTAGATTCCCAATCTTATTTCAAAATTAATCATCTGAGCTTAAAAAAAAAAAATTAGGGAAAGGAAAACAGAATGTTAGGTCGCCAACCAGGCCAGAAAATAGACTCTCTTGACCCTTAGTGAGCTGAATGGAATCTCTGATGTGGGTGAAGATGTCACCAGAAGATTAAAATAGGCCAGAAGTTAAGTGGATATATAGACACCCACCAAGGAACACTGTTACCAACCCTGGGCTCTTGCTTCCAACCTTGTGGGTAACCTGATCAAAGTGAGGAGCTCAATTAATGGTTTCTAACCATCTGCTTCCATATGAATTGTTTCAAACCTCATTTCTCATGAATAATTGACTCACTTTTCCGTGAGCACCTAGCCTGGCACAAAGGAACAAGAAAGGCCCTTTCCTTGTCTTGGTTCATGGTTGAAACAAGGGCAAACCACCCCATCCCCCAAGGAGGGCCCTGGAGAAGGCGCCTCTATCTGACCTAGACTGTGAAGACACACACACAGCTCAGGGATGGCATTTCCATGTGTGAACACAGCCTGCTTTCTCCCCTGCAGTCTGTCCACTGAGGGGTGCGCAGAACCCTGATCCGCTCCCAGGAACAACGGCGGCAGCGGAAGAGCAGCGGTTCCTCGCTGCTCGAATGACACTTGACACAGAACGAAGCCAGAAATGCTTATTGGAAACCTCAGCCCTCATTTACCCAAAACAAAGAGCGGCTCTTTCCATAACCAGGCACTCCACACACCAAATGCAAATGAAACCCGTTGAACAAAACCCTCATTGAGAACCAGCAGCTTGCCAGGGCCTTGTTCTCAGGCCAGCCGTTCCCAGGCCCTGAGGACGACATCACCCACGGTGATACACAGCTGGTCAGGATGAGCGTATGAGAGGTAACAACACTTCGGACACCCCATCACAGAGAATGTTGGGGTCCACTGGGCCCCGTCTCTTTGCTCAATCCCCTCTCTCGGTTGGCTGTGTCAAGTTACACGCTGAAATTTCATCGAAAAGAGATGTGTTCTCCCTGCTGTGAGGCTGTGTCCGCACCAACTTCTTCTAGAATCAGTTATCTCCTTTTTGCCCCTATAAGGAGTTTCTTTCGCCCTTCAATATCCAACTCCATTAGCTGCGCTAACAGTGAGATGCATAGAGAGGAGACGTCTTCCTCAAGTTCCACAGAGAAGCAAGCACCCGCGCTCCCAAAAGAGTTGGGGATTTTCTGTTTGGTCTGTTGTTTGTTTCAGGTTTGCTTTCTCTTCCAGAAGAAAGAGTTGGGATGTTCGGGGGGAAAAAATCAAGCCTTCCATGAAAAAAGTATCCTCAGAGCACGGGATTCTGTTTTGATGCTGGGGTTGAGCCCAGGGCTTTGTACAGGCTAAGTATGTACTTGACTAAGTATGTTTCAATTCTGCTCATAACAGGTGAGTTCGGGGTCATGGGTGGGCAGGCAAGGGCACACACAGGTCTGGAGACTGTCCTTCCACAGAAGCAATCATTCACCACCTTGAGAAGCTCCCTCAGCTGGGGATTTACTCCCACAAGCATGTGCTCCAAGTCTTCCCACACAGTCTGCATTCTGACTTCTGAGAGAAGTGGCCGAGGGCTACTGGCCAAGGCCATCTTTCCAAGCTGTTGCCAACACCACAGTCTTCACAAACCACTGCCCAACACTACCATCATCTTCAGCTAGAGTGGCGGTTCTCAACCTGTGGATGGCAACCCCTTTGAGGTTGGACAATCTTGCGGATATTTGTATTCCAATTCATAAAAGCAGCAAAATGACAGTTATGAAGTAGCAATGAAAATAATGTTATGGTTGGGGGGTCACCACCCCATGAGGAACTGTATTAAAGGGTGGCAGCATTAGGAAGGTTGAGAACTATTGAGCTAGAAGATAATTTCATTCACTCATGAGTTAAAAGGTTTTCATGACTGGTGGCCCAAGGGTGTGTCCTGCTCAGTGGACCCCTCCTTAGCACCCATTTCCAGTGCTGCGGAGCAGAAGGCAGGGAAAGCACACGTCATCCTGGCCCCTTTTTGTCCTGGCTGCCAGGAAACGCAGAACCACCATCTGTCTCAGGACATCCATTTCCTATCCCTCCCTTCCTGGTCCTGCGTTAATCATTCTCATTTTTATTGGGCCTGCGCTTTTACCAGACTCTGCCTCCGAGTACACTGTGAAAGCAGGCAGGAACCGAGCAAGCAACAGAAATGGGATGTCTTAAGCACCTACTTCCTGGGACACAGCCTGCTCCACCGGAGGAGCCCTGTGTGCTCCCTCCCCGGTCTTAACCTCTGATAAACTTCTCTCCAAAATGTACCCTTTGTAGTCCATGGATTTCATTCATTAGAATTCATTCACAAGACAAGGACCTGAGTTTCTAAGGCTCTAGCTCCCTGAGAAGGGCTCCATCATTCTCAAAGACACCCCGTTATTCCCAGCATGCCTCATGTGTCAGGTCAGGAATCCCACACAGGGTGAGTACCTGGACCAATGCTACGTTTTTCCTGCTGTAGCTTTACCTGATTTTCTCCTTGCACCCTCCTCGGCCACAGACTGGGAAACAGGACCTGCTCTATCGCCCATTTCTCCCTTTCTTCTGGGCTCTGCCCCCTTCTTTGTTTGGTTTTGGTGTTTGGGCAGTTTTTCTATGTAGCCTTGGCTGCTCTGGAACTCGCTCTGTAGACCAGGCTGGACAGTGCCTTCACAGTGCTGGGATTAAAGGCGTGCGCTACCACCATCCGGCTCCTGCCCTCCTTATTAATTCCTAAGGCACTGAGGTTCAGCAGCAGCCAATTTCTTGGGATCTCTCCTACTATACAGGAGCTCTGCACACTGTCTGTCTGAACATCCTCTCTCCTTCTCTTGCTCACTCTCTCTCTCCAACGAATCTACAGTAAATTTCTAAAACTTAAAAGGAAAAGGAGAGAAAGAAAGAAATGGGGAATCACCCATCTTGCTTGAAGCTGGTTTAAATGTTCCTACCGGGCATGCCACCCAGAATATTGCCACTCAAGTGTTCCTGCCAAGTCCCTCAAACACCTCCTAAATTTCAATACCCCAAAACCATCCTTCCATCCCTAGATAGACTCTCCGTCCCTTCTGAGATAGGCCAAGTGCCCCTTATCCACAATGCCTGAAACAAGAATTATTTCACATTTTGGACTTGTCTGAATTTAGAAATATTTGAATGCATGCTATCCACTAACAATCCCTAATTCAAACCTCTGCTATCCAAAACATTCTGAAATATGACCAGCATGCTCAACCTGTTTAACCAACATCCAAGCAGGCAGACCTCCTGATTATGATGTGGACTGTGCCCTCTGATGGTGC
Organism: Peromyscus aztecus; assembly: GCA_902168405.1. Taxonomy (NCBI): domain Eukaryota; kingdom Metazoa; phylum Chordata; class Mammalia; order Rodentia; family Cricetidae; genus Peromyscus; species Peromyscus aztecus. Next base: position 20,940 of record CABHPQ010171230.1, read on the forward strand.
TCGGGGCCGTGGCCTTGTTTAATACATAAATGAAGTTTCCTTTAGCCTGGGACTGTCCTCAATGGTCACTGGGTAGCATCAGTATCCCTCTCCCACAGAACAACACTAAAAGAAGAAAGTTGCTGCCTGGAACACAGCAGATGTCCAACAAATGTCAGTTATGTCCACAGGAATCCGGGCCTGCTTGCTTTCACCGTTCAGCACTAAACCAGTGCGCTTAACAAACAGTGGCCAGCGTTTATCACAGCAAACCCATGGGCTGGATACTATGAGGGAAATAAAAGGACCCACAAAACCAGATAGGTACGGCTTCCAAGAAACCTCTGCATAAGGCCACACGATTTACAAAACAAAGTCAAACATTTAGAATCTGGACAAATACCAGACAGTCAGACCATCACAAATTCAAAATCTGAAAACAAGTCCACGTGACTATCATTGGTAAATTTTAATTTGGGACTAGAAAGTAGGATGCATATCACAACTGTTGCACAAGGATGTATATAAAATTCACCATGTCAAGTACGACATGGCAAGGCTTTTACCAGCTCTTGTCAGGCAGGGAGTTCGAACCTCATGTAGGCAACATGGAGCCTAGAGGGTCAGCACCCCCAGAGCATCCACCCAGGGCCCTGCTTCTGTCCTTCCCACACCGCTCACCTGATGCTCCACGCTGTGAGCACTTCTTCATATTATGGCTTGGGTCTGCTGACAAAATGTGTGAGGGGGGTGTCAGCACCCCTTTCCCATGCTAAAAACCTGAGCCTCAGAGGTACAAGCCATTTGATATCCTTGCAAACCAGTAAGTACCCTGCAACCTCTCTGTGCCTCCACAGGAAACCTAGCATGCTTTTGAGAGGTCTGCAAACAGCTGAAAGAATGTAGGGGGGTGGGGGTGAGGGTGGGCTAGGATATGAGGACAAGATGCTGCTGAGGGCCACAGTGACTGGCACAGAGGTCAAGGAATAGTTCAACACAGTGCAAAATAGGTGCTATCCCTTTTATGCAGAAGAGGAAACTGAGGCACGGTGTGTCCATATTAACTGGAAAACGGCGTAAGATCTGAACCCAGACAGTTGTCCCCTGGAATACTGTGCTCCTGAGACCATTCATTCCTCTGCATTCATCACAGCCTGTGCTCAAAAGTCTGGAAATTAAGGGATTGCTGGGAACAGGGGGAAAAAAAAAGAAAAAAAACGTGGAGAAGGGAGCAGTGGCTCTTATCTTGTCTTTTAAGACAGAGTCTAGCCGGGCAGTGGTGGCGCACGCCTTTAATCCCAGCACTCGGGAGGCAGAGGCAGGCGGATCTCTTTGAGTTCGAGGCCAACATGGTCTACAGAGTGAGTTCCAGGAAAGGCACCAAAGCTACATAGAGAAACCCTGTCTCAAAAAACCAAAAAGAAAAAAAAAAAAAACAAACAAAGACAGAGTCTGAATGTCTTCATAGAAGGACCCATCAGAGTGACTTCTGATGAGGTTAGGACCCCCAGAGAGTCCACACACAGCCCCTGCTTCTCCCCTTCCCACTTCTGCAGGCCGATTGGAGGACCCGACACCATGGCAGTCCTCAGCTGCTGGCCTTCCCAATCAGGGAGACCAGATCGGTCATTTCTCAGCAAGCCTCATCTTAACCCTGCACTCGCCTCCCTCATGTGCCTTAGCACTCAGCCGTCATTATTTTCACAATTTTCTGGATAAAACTAAGGAGGAGGGTAGCCACTCTTGTGACAGCTTTTTTTTAATTATTTCTGCTAAATCCTTCATTCATTCCTTCATGCCTCACTAAGTAGCCCAGCCGGCCCTCTACACTGGGATCTTCAGGGAAGCCTCTTACTTCAGCCCCTGGTATGCCGATGTTTCCATTAAATCCCCTCTGGCTCTCAGTATGCACAACGCCCCAGTCCACTCGAATACCTGGTACAAGGTATCTATTCAGACGTTAAGGGCCTTTGTTAGGATAAACCCTCGGATAAGATACCACCATCTGGATGATTGACAGGGGAGGGCAGAGCTCTCCAAGCAGCAGCAGAGGGGACAGACAGACAGACAGAGGGCTTTTGTTCCCCATGCCCTTCACCAATCAAAAGAACTTTTCACCTGGTGCGTTATTAGTTCACCTAAGCATGGGTTTATTTCAGGTTCTCTGTTTATTCCTCGGGGGAATACAGTGCTCCCCGACTTGGAACAGGCCCTGCAGCCGCCTGCAAGTGCACACCCTGTGGCCTGGGCAACAGTTCAGAAGGACACTCTATGGCTCCCTCCCTGTTCTTAACAGCACTCTGCGAGGAGCTGGCACTAAAATATTATTCTGCACAGTAATTGACAATGGGCTCATTTCTTCCCCATCAGAATAAAAGGCCACAGAGCTGGAGGGCTCTGTCATAATTCTTGGGAACAAAACAGTCCTCATGCGTTCACTTTTCCTTTTTTGTAATTGAAGGCAGAGTTCCAAATGGTTTGCCTCTTGAGAAGCCCTGGCTGGGTCTGAAATGTTAGGAAGCGCCAGCTTTAATGCTCAGAAGACCAGAACCTTAAATGGCCAATGTGTAATCTGTAAAGAAGAAAATATCTCCCAAGTTATTACGGCCACCTGCTCTTCCTCCTTAGCAAATTGCCACACTGATAAAGATTTTGCCAGGCTAAAAAGAACACATCCCAACATGGCTGCATTCCTGATTTATGGGCATTTATGGGCCTGCGGGAAGGATCAATTGTATTTTTCCATTGTAAAGGAAAAAGCCATTATGGTGATGGAAGCAGGGAGCTGCTTGCAGAATCTGCTGAGGTTCCTCGTTTCAAATGAAACTCACAGGGTGGATCCATAGCCAGGGGATGTTTTAGATACAGATCACAGGAATGCCTTAAATCATCAAACCTGTCTGAAGAAGTGAGTCTCGATGCAAAGGCTATATTAATCCACCATTACCAGGCACAAAGCTGCTGACTATAGTGTCTACACAGATGACAACAGACAGAAGGAGTTCTCAGCAGGAAGAAGCAACAAGCTCATCCTAAGGAAAGAGCTCCAAAATGTTAAGCACTTGGCATCCCAAAAAACCTACAGTCTAAAACTCATGATCAGGCAAGGCAATTTCCTGACAGAATTTAAGGTATGCAGGCATATTGTTCCCAGTATGCAATAAGAGAAACTGAAGAAATGACTACAAGGAACTGGCGGTGATGTGCAAGCTTGGCGCCAACAAATGCTGAGGACCCCAGCGGGCCCGTGGTCCTCCGCGTAACTCCCGAGATGGGCTGATCCCTGTGCCCTGCCCCTCACTCCCTTAGATGGCATGAGCCCTGGGGCAATGGCATTCTCGTGCCACCCACATTTCCAGGCCTCTCGACCTACCCTCCTCGGTCATGACAATCCATCCCCTTCCCTTTCCCACCAATGCCTGAAGCTGCCTTCCATATCTGTTCACTTTCCAGTTCCCTCGCCATGAAAGGACAGCTTAGATCCCACGAAGGCAGAAATGCAGGAGGGGAAAAGGAACAAGATTCCAACTGCAGTGAGGGAGAAATTCAAGGTGCCTGAATGATAGGAGTCTGGTAAGAGTGTGTGCCTGAAAGGTGAGCCAGCCAAGTGCAGGGGTGGAGTGTCTGCCTGAAGGTGAGCCAGCCATGTGCAGGGGTGGGGTGTCTGCATGAAGGTGAGACAGCCATGTGCAGGGGTGGGATCTGTGCACATGGATGAGCAAGCCATGTGCAGGGGTGGGGTGTGTGCATGAAGGTGAACCAGCCATGTGCAGGGGTGGGGTGTCTGCATGAAGGTGGGCCAGCCATGTGCAGGGGTGGGATCTGTGCACATGGATGAGCCAGCCATGTGCAGGGGTGGGGTGTGTGCATGAAGGTGAGCCAGAGGGATACACCCTGCCTATGGTATTAACTTCAGGGCCAGCCACTGTCCATACTGTTCTAGACGCGTCCAAACTGTGGCCCTGTGGCCCAAGGGCTGAATGCATCATCCCAAAAGAGCTATCCACGTTGATAAACACATGACATTTACATTTACCCATGTCATGGGTTTATGCTGGCTGAAAAGAAATGGTACGTAGGAAATGAAAGAAGAGGAAAGGGACCACGGTTCCAACAAGAAAAGGATCACTGCTCCAGGCCATCAAATTCCTAAAACACAGCAAAGGACCTCCATGGAAACAAAGGTTAGGTTTCCCTAGGAGGGGAGGATTAAAACTTTTGCATAGAAATCTTACAAGGTAAGGGAGATAAGATTTTATTCCTTGTCGTAACACCAGCTGTATAGTACTGGAGAGAAAAGATTCCTGTTTGGAGTTTCTTACAAGCTGGACATTCCACACACTGTGCAAACACAGTATGGGGCTGGGTCAGAAGTCAAGGCAGCCACGCCACCCCCGCCCCTGCCCCCAGGAGCTGAGGGTCCAGAGTGGCATGAGGACGGCAGAAGGGAAGACTTAGGGAGCAGAACAGGGCCTTCACCACATCTCAACACCAGCACCTGGAAGAAGAGCAGGGTCTGCTGACTGATGCAGCCTCTGAAACGCCACAAACATCCGGGTCCTGCTAACCTGTCAATAACAGCGAAGAACACGCTGATGTGACA
>CABHPQ010171231.1:0-27271 GCA_902168405.1 Peromyscus aztecus
TCAGTATTCTGCAGGATACAGCCTCAGGCCTGGGGTGGTGTCTGTAATATATAGATGGGCACACACATATGTAGTATGGTGCAATATAGATTAACTTATGGAAAAGCAAAGTGTAAGGTAGGCTGACTAAAGTAACCATCTAGGGACCACAGGACAAGGCTGTTTCAGTTTTCAGAACAGCTCAGTGTCTTCGGCAGCCCCCTCCCCTGGGTGGGGGGAGGGCTGGCAGAAAAGCACAGACTTGCTCGTGAGTTAAGCATTCCCACTCATTCTGCACACTGGAAAATATCTTACCTTTTCTCCAGGGCTGTGTGAGCTGTCCAACAAGCAGCAATTGGAGAACGAGTTAATAAAATTATTTACTTAAGGACATATTTATATAAATTACCAGGTTAGCAAATCATCCTTTAATCAGAAATCAAAGCTATGAAGTGCTTCCACTTGCTTGTCTCGTATGAGCCGTTTTTCTCATATGACCTTCACTGGTGGCTTCAGCTCAGAGTCCCAGGGCTCAGCCGAGGTGACTGCTTATGTATTTTCTGGGGCTGGAAACGTGGGTTCTAGTGTATGATGGTGTTTAGTGGTGTCAGTAGTATTTATCTAACAGGCTCACCCTCAGTTAAAACTATATTAATTATGTCACAAATGGTGCCCCACTCTAGATGGAGTCCCCTTCCCCAGAGCCTTTTCCATGTTTTCACACATACCTTTCAAACCTGTTCTTATTCTGTCATGGGTAGCAACATAGGAGAGTTGTCCTGAACTGACCCCACCAATGCACAGGGTCATAGACAGTACTGTCAGCTTGTGGGGGGAGGAAGACACACTGAAAAATGGCCAGGAAACATTCCGAATTTCTCTTGGTTTTATGAAAGTATAATGTAGCACCATTAAAAGATTTCTTTTTACAATCTCATCTAGCCCAAGCTGGTCCTGAGCGTCTGATCCTGTCAAGCAATGGTCCTGACCACCATGCTTGGCTTTATAAGATTTTAAACGGAGCAGTGGTGGCACAAGCCTTTAATCCCAGCACTTGGAGGCAGAAGCAGGTGGATATCTGAGTTCCAAGATAGCCTGGTCTATAAAGCAAGTTCCAGGACAGCCAGGGCTACACAGAGAAACCTTGTCTTGAGAAAAAAAGTCCTACTACCCAACACAGAAAATCCCATGCCTTTGTCACTGTATTTTAATTTCACCTGTTTTTTGTTTTCATGTCTTGGGACCCATCATTGCTTTTGTTGTTTAAACTTGGCACTAAGTTATAAATATATTCCATGTCTTCATAATTTTCACCTCTAGGGATGTTTAATGATTTCTTTATTATTGGGCAGCTGCCATGTGCCCTAGCATCACTGATGGTAATTATTAACCACTGGTGAGTCCAACACAAACACATCTTAATTCACACAGTTAAGGTGAACATGAGCTTTAGCTTAAGGGTACTGTGATGATATTTTATTTGTGCTGAAATGTGGTGATATTTTAATTGTATGTTGATAATAAAGCATGCCTGGAGATCAAGGAGAAAAAGGCCAGCCTTTTTTAGGTAAACAGAAGTCAGGCAGTGGTAGCACATGCCCTTAATCCAATCACGTGGCAGGCAGAGTCTCTGTGTGTTCAAGGTCACACTAGGGAACAGAGCCAAGTGTGGTGACACACACCTTTAATCCGAGTACCAACCATAGAGACCTGGAGGTCTGTATAGACAGGCAGTGACAAGGAAGTGAGGTAGCTGGGTTAAGAGCCAATGAGAGGGCAGAACAGCAAGGCAACAAAGGTACAGGTTAGACAAGAAGTAGTCGCATTTTAGAGGCGACAGAGCTGGTGAGCTAAGGTGGTTGGTGGCTCTCACTATTTCCCTGATCTATAAGGCTTTCACCCCTATATTTGGCTCAGTGTTTTTTATTTAATAAGACCGTTTAGGCTACAGGGTACAGTAGTTCAGAGCTGAGATAACTGTCCACAGTGTAACAGGACTCCCTTACAGCAGTAGCCTGGGACACAGATTGCAGGGGAACTGGGAAGTTGGACTGTCTTTCCCACAAAGGCTCATTCACAGTTAGAAACATATTCAACTGCTCTGCCATTTGATTCCCTCACTGTTAAACAGTCATATCAATAATGTTGACCTAGATTGAGGTGCAGCTCTGGGACAGGGTAGGATCATCCCTGGGCGTATCCCTAGTGCTAGATGTGGAGGAGACCTTATTCTGCAGAGGTGCCTTAGGGTGCTACTAAAACGATACCACTATAGAGCACCCGGTAGGGGCTGAGGTGAAGCACAGCTGTACAGTGTTTGTCCAACATGCGTGATGTCCTGATTTCAGTCTCTAAAACCATGTGAGCTGAGAGCAGTGGCCAAGTTCAGGAGGTGGAAGGAGGGTCAGAGTTCAAGGTCACTCTTAGCTACATAGTGAATCAAGGCCAGACCCTGTCTCAAAAAACCAACCAACCAACCAACCAACCAAACAAACAAACAACCAATGAACAAACCAAACAAACAACAAACCAACCAAACAAGCAAACAGCAGTCAGAACCAACTCTTGCATTGCTGTAGTAACACCTGCAGTTGAGACTGTTGACCTGTGACTTAACAGTCATAGTGAGAGGGATTCTCCTTCAGATCTGTATCTTTGTGACAACCGAGGAGTCACCCAGGGAGTGCATTCTGTCTGATGTGCTTTTTAAAAATTAATTTTAATTAGTTCATAAAATGGGTTTCATTATGAAACACACACATAATTATGCTTTGTTCCTACTTGATACAATGTTGTGACAACCAGTCACCTGGAAGATTCATAAGCAAGTGACCTCTCATTTCATAGGATGATAGGAAAAGTTAAAACATACTTTTTAAAATTCATCTAACACAACTCAATTAACCAAGTTCTTGTTTTCTTTTAGACAGGGTCTCACGTGGCCCAGGCCAGCCTCAAACTCACTCTATGCCAAGGACTTGAGTTTATGATCCCCCTTCTCCCAAGAGCTGGGGTATAGGTGTGTACATCACAGCAGGTTTTATGTGGCGTGGGGATGGAACCCAGGGCTTTGTGTGTGCCAGGCATGTGCCCTAGCATCTGAGTTACTCCCTTGCCCCCTAGTAAAGGATCTTTAAAGGATGTGTGCCGTATGACTGTGTATGGGAGAAAGAGATTTGAAATGCTTCCCAGTGTCTCCTAAAGAAGAGTTTGCAAGAGTCAACTGAGGTAAATCCCAGGAATCTTGATAGAAAGATACTCAGATAACTCGGGTGGGGATGGAGAGTGGTTTGAGCAGAGGAGATGGGGGTGGGGAGTACCGACAGAGGAACACAATTCCATGTCCTTGGAGAGTCAGAAGCAGAGCAGGTGGCCTGGGATGTGCCTGCAGGTGTCTGACATTCCATTTTGCTCAAGGTTGGCTTTGGATAGAAGCCAGCCTCCTCTCCCAGCAGGGAATCTGTCAATTCTCTCCCCCAGCCTTTTGCTTTCTCATTCTTTGCCAGGCCCAGTGCGCCTTTCTGAGAGCACCACTAAGGGTCGCTATTGAACAGGACTAGCTCCCTCCCACAGCTCCAGGCCAATCTCCTGGGTGGCTTGAGCAGGGGAGTCAAGGTTTTGGAGCTGACTCCCCTCTTCTGGTCTGGTCGTGGTCCACAGACCATGATTCCTTCGTGAGCTTTGGCTTGAATGGTGATAAGGTTTGGAGTAGAACCTTGTCAGAAGGATCAGTGTGGTGTGGAGCCACTGGGTGGTGCTGCTGCCCCTGTCTGCCAGCAGGAGGCTGGTGATAGTCCTGGTAGTTAATGCCTTGCGCTTTAGGCATGGTGGTGGTTTAGGGGTTCACTCTTGAACCTGCTCCCTACAAATCTATCCAAGGACAGCGAGAGAGCCTTGAAATACAACACCCACCAGGAAGTCACCCACCAGAGACTCAGGAATACTATTGTTTGCTCTGTCTTTTGTAATATGGTGTGGGTGGTTGTGGGGCTTTTTTTTTTTTTTTTTTTTTTGTCTTGTTCCAGTTTCTAATCTCTGGCTCCAGGTCATTCAGCATTCCCCTGGGTCCTCTCCTGTGACTCCTGCTTCCTGAAATCTTCTCTTCACAGCCTTTTCTGCTCAGCTCCTGTACATCTGGTGCTTGATTTTTTTTTAAAGATTTATTTATTATGTATACAGTATTCTGTCTGCATGTGTCCCTGAAGGCCAGAAGAGGGCATCAGATCTCATTACAGGTGGTTGCGAGTCACCATGTGGTTGCTGGAAATTGAACTCAGGACCTCTGGAAGAGCAGTCAGTGCTCTTAACTGCTGAGCCATCTCTCCAGCCCCCTGGTGCTCGACTTTTAAAGCATTCATTTGTATATTGGCGGAGGATGGCTTAGTTGGCAGAATGCTTGTCTAGCATACAAGAGGTCCTGAATTCCATCCCCAGCACTGCCTAAGCCAGGTGTGGTCCCTCGGGCCCCCTTCCCCCCCCACCCCCACACACACAAAGGGCAAAAGCAGGCAGACATATGCTGTCTACAAGGCTGTTTCAGTTAAAGGTACTTTGAAACCGGGGGTGGGAGGATGGGGGTGGGTGGGAGGTGTGTGTTGAGGGGAGGTTGGGAGAACCCTCTGACCTTGGACTTTGCCCCCCCCCCCCCCAGTTTATTTTGGCTCACAGTTTCTGTGGATTCAGCCTCTGGTTTCCTGGCCCTATGGCTTTTCTTTAAACCCAAGTTGCCACTCCTGTGCAGAGGACAGCTCGCCTGTGCTGGGGAGAAATTGCCCTTCCCAGACAGAGAGGAAGACCATGGGAAGCCCTGCAAACCAGACCAGTCCTGTCAACACCACCTTCCCTTGCCTCTCTTCCTAGTTAGAGCCCTTTGCTCACATAGATCAACTCCATGCAGATGGAGCTGACTCTTGGAGGAGGTTTTCATTTCTTTGAGAGGCTCCTGTGCAGGCAAATCCTGTACCAAGTCCAATGATGTGGGTTTCTTCTGTGAGTCCACCTCATGGCCCCAGCAGGGATCCCAAGAACTTCAAAGTGTAGTAGCTCTCAGGCCTGCTCACCCTGCATAACTGAATCCTGTGTCAGTTTGGGACTAAACTAAGCTGCTGGTTGTGATCAGTGCAAGCCCATGGTTCTCCCCAATTTATTTACCTTTTCCCTCCCCAGGTTGGCACAAATGGCTTCATTTTGATTCTTGCAACTTTCACATTCCTTACTTTTGATCCAGACTTTTCTATGAAAACACTGCTGTCCACTGTCCTGTAGTGAGGGTCTGGTTGTTCTTCTCTTGAACTTGTCTTGGGTGGTAGAGTGGGTGGGTAGAGTGTGCATGACTCATGGGTGGAGTCAGCATTAAATCCTTTTGTCCACACTGGATCAACAGAGCACAGGATGAGTGCTTCTCTGCTCAGCTCCCGAGGGCTGAGGCAGCGTTATTTTGTCAGGAATTGTACTTCATTCAGCAGAGTTTTGACTGACAGCAGGTGCAGGGATTTAAAAGGAAAATGCAAAATAAAAATAATTTTGAACCAAGAAACATTTTTTTCTGCAGCCATACCAATTTTTTCTCAAAGATAATCAAAGAAAAATCAATATGTTTATAAAAGGAATCTAGTTTTACCAGAAAGCTATATTTAAATATAGCTTGGGATGTTTTTTTTTTTGGTTTTTTTCGAGACAGGGTTTCTCTGTGTAGCTTTGCGCCTTTCCTGGAACTCACTTGGTAGCCCAGGCTGGCCTCGAACTCACAAAGATCCGCCTGGCTCTGCCTCCCGAGTGCTGGGATTAAAGGCGTGCGCCACCACCGCCTGGCACTTGGGATGTTTTTAATGACTCTGATTGTAGATATTTCCAAGAAAAACTAAAATTACATAACAAAAGACTTTGAATAGCCATGGGGAAAATCCTTAGTGAGTGTTCAGCAACTACAAGAAAGTAGAGTTATTTTCATGACCTACAGGATTTTAAAGGTAACAGACATGACCAACAGCATCACTTCAGGGCTGTCAGACTTTTGTAAATTTTATGTAAATTTACCTTATGTTTTACCTAAACATTTATCTCAATAATCTATGTGATGTTCACTGTAAAGTAATTGTCACCCCACTTAAACTTTTTTTAAAAGCAGATCAACATTTAAAAAACATTTTATTCTTATAGAGAATTATATAGTCTTATATCACTGTAGTAATATTCAGTTTTTAGAGTTTTTTTTTTATAATTTGCTCTAATTGTAGCAAAATTTATACATACATTTCTTCCCCAAGACTCATCCTTTGCCAGCTTCTGTGACTTGCTCAGAAGACACTTTGAAAAATGTCTCCAAAGTTAAAAAATCAGTGATTGTGTGTGTGTGTGTGTGTGTGCGCAAGGGATGCCTGGATGGGGCACAGGGATTTATGAATGAGCCTGCCCCACATGGTGGTGGACACACATCACACAGACTATACCACAAAAGAGTGAGTCCAAGTGTGAGTTCTGGCCCCTGGACCTGCTGCTGCTGTAGGGTGACCGGTTGCAGCAAGTGGACCACTCCGAGGGAGAACCTTCCTAGGGAAGGCTTGGGGGTTGGGGCACGTGGGGATGTGGGAGTTGTGCTATGAACCCCAAGCCTGAGCTAAAAACAAAGTTCATTCACAAAGGCACAGACTTCCTGATGCTCTCATGTCCTTACAGGTTTCATTCAACATTACTGTTTTAGGACCAACAGTTCCACACAGGCCAACCCAGAGCTCCCCCTACCTCTCCTAAGAACTGGGACTGCAGGAATGAGCACCACCATGCCAAACTCGAGGCAGCTTTAACAGTTGGGCTTGGGGAACACATTCAAAGTGTAGCAGCTGTGCTTCGGTGGGTCTAAGACAATGGTGGCCCAAAAGCTCTCGGGAGAAGTTGGTGGTCAGGTGAGACCTCACTGTCCTGAGGAGTAGCTGCTTGTGAGAAGCAAGTGGGGAGCTGTGAGTCTCCTCCTTAGGGTTCCCCTTCTACCCATGTGTAGGGCCTGTGATGAGTCAGTTTCCCAAAGGCATGTGCTGACAGCTGGTGTGTGTCTAACATGTTAGGATCCTAAGCACTGTGTCCTGCTCTGGCTGTATCTCTGTGTCTGTGGTTATTATGAAATCAGCCCAGGCTTGTTATGAGTTGAGTATGAATATCCCCATAGGCTCTTGCTGACAGCCTGTTCCTCAGCTGCTGGTGCTTTTCTGGGAAGTGTTGGAGTCTTAAGTAGGTGGGGCCTGGTTGGAGGAAGTAGGTCATTGTGGGTGCACGAGACAGGGTCTCATGTAGCCCAAGCTGATCTGAACTTGCCATGTAGCCAAGCACGGCCTTGGATTCTTGATCTTCCAGCCTCACCTGCCCAAGTGTTGCAATGACAGGTGTGCCTGTCTTGAAGGGCACCTCCTGTCGCTGGTCTTTTCCTCTGTGTGTGCTTTCACAGAGGGTGGGCAGCTCTCCTTCCAATGCTTGCACCATGATGCTCCACTTCACCACAGCCCTACATCGAGGGCCAGGTGCTATGGATGTGAATCTCTGAAGCTGTGAGTCAGAAGAGCTCCTCCCACTCTGAGGGCCTCCTTTTCTCCTCCTCCCTCTGCTCCTTCCCCCTCCTCCTCCCTCTCCTCCTCCTTCTCCTCCTCCTTCCCCCTCCTCCTCCTTCCTCTTCCTCCCTCTCCTCCTCCTTCTCCTCCTCCTCCTCCCTCTCCTCTTCCCTTCCTCCTCCTCCTCTTCTTCTTTTTTTTTTTTTTTTTTTTTTGAGACAAGGTCTCACATAGCCTGGGGTTGGCCTTGAACTCCCTATGTAGCTGAAGATTACCTAGGACTTCTGATCCTCTTCCCTCCCCCAAGTGCTAGGATTACAAACATGTGCTACTGTACCCAGTTTCTGGGGCCGTTTCTGTCCTGTGTTGTATCACAGTGATGAAAGCTCACACCCAGGAAGGCTTGCAGCTGGCCAGCTGATCCTGGGAGCTGAGAGCAGATGAGAAGGAAGCAGGATCATTCAAAGGCCAGAGTGTGAAGAGGCCTCTAAGGGCCTGTTAACTTCTTAGCTCCTTCTCAAACTCAAGAGCACAAAGGTCTCCTTTTCAAAGAAAATGTTATCTTTGGTGAAACTGTTACTTTCTTAATAGTTAACACAATAATTCCTTTGTGCAAAGAAACTATTTCTGTTAAAAGATATGGCTGGTAACCTCAAGGTATAATCAGCACTGTGTAATGATAACTGAGGGAGAAGAAGGAGGGAGGCTGGACTCTGAGAGGTGGGACCAGAAGGGAGCTCTGTGGCCCATGAAACGTCTTCCTATGTTTCTCACAGGCAGCGAATGAGGGCAGTCTCACCTTCCCTTTTCTCTGATGTACTAGGAAGATGCTGCATTGCTCACTGATAAGTTCAGTGAGAACCAAATTACTTTCGGAACCCACAAAGTGAGGTTGAGTTTTTACGCCAGTGTAGGCGAGAGGTGAGTGATAAATGTGCCATGTGAGGTACACACATCCTCACACACTGGTCCCTGTGGTGACAAGGACTAGGAAGGACAGGTCCTTTCGAGCTGGACCTGACTAATGGCAGCGGCTTTAGTGAGCTGGTTCCGATGGAGCTGTCACAGCCAGACCCGAGAGATGGGGTTGATAGCTAGAGGACCGGGAAGCAGGTTAGGAACTGAGCGAGGACTCTCACGAGGATGCCTCAGTGCTGGGGCATAGAGTTAAGGTGGGAGAATGCTTGTCTAACATGCACAAGGGCATGAGTTTGACCCCAGCACCACACACACTGGCCATGGTGGAGGCAGGAGGATTGGAAGTTCAGTGTCATCTTCAGTTATATAGCTGGTTTGAGGCCATCATGGTCTAGAGAACCTGTCACAAGAAGAAGGAGGAGGAGGAGAAAAGAAGAAGAAGGAGAAGAAGAAGAACAAGAAGAAGAAGAAGAAGAAGGAGAAGAAGAAGAAGGAGAAGAAGAAGAAGGAGAAGAAGAAGGAGAAGAAGAAGGAGAAGAAGAAGAAGAGGAAGAAGAAGAAGAGAAGAAGAAGAAGAAGAAGAAGAAGAAAACCACCACTGCCTTCTGGCATGGGCCTATGGACTGCCTGCTCCCTAAGAAGACACAGAAGTGACCGTTGATCAGGCATACCTGGTGTATTGCCTGCACAGGCAAGGAGAGCATGCCCAAGAGAGTTTACTGCAAGGTTTGGTGTCGAGGCTCTGTGAGGATTGGGTCAGATCACCACACAGTAGGCTGGGATTGTAAGCACAGGGCAGTCAAGGTTTTGGTTAATTAACTTTATTCTTTGACAATTTCATGCATGTGTATGATGCATTTGATCACACCCTAACCCTCTCTTATCCTCTAGCTCCCTGCCATTCCCTCTCCTTCCGAACAAGCCTTTCTCCCACATGCATGTCCTCTTGTTCATTTTTGTCTTGTGAGCTGCTGAGTTTGATTAAGGTTGCCCACATGAGCATGGTGTACTCAGTAGTAAGCTACACCACTGAAGACGATGACTCCTCTTCCCCAGCAGCCGACCATTCCCCCATGACCCCATCCCCAACCCATGCCTGAATGTTGATAGGCCCAGTCCTGGGCGGGCTCTGTGCAGACAGCTCTTAATAAGGGCAGTGACTGTGCCATGCCCAGAAAGTGACATTTCAGAGCCCTCTCTCCTGTTCTCTGGCTTTTACATTCTCTCTGCTCCATTTTCCACTGTGTTTCCTGAGCCTTGGCGGTGACAGAGGTGTCCCTTTTAAGGCTGAGCCTTTGGCAGTCACTTATTTCTATCGCTGATGAGTTATGAGTCTTTGCCTTACACATTACCCACTCCAGAGAAGCTTCTTTAACTAAGGCTGAGATCAGCACTGATTTATATTTACTGATCAGTAAATACAAATGTTCAGAAGGAGGTCTGACGATGTGTCCATTTAACAAAACAACAGTAGTATATAGTGGTATTTGCTCCGCCCATGACCTTGGACTGTATGGCCCAAAGGAGGTGGTGTAGCTAGAGTTTTCCTGCCTGGCCCACGGTCAGGATAAATCTCTTTCACCTGCCAGTCCCACAGCTGCTCAGACCCAACCAAGTAAACACAGAGGCTTATATTGCTTACAAACTGTATGGCCGTGGCAGGCTTCTTGCTAACTGTCCTTATAGCTTAAATTAATCCGTTTCTATAAATCTATACCTTGCCACATGGCTCGTGGCTTACCGGCATCTTTACATGCTGCTTGTCCTGGCGGCGGCTGGCACAGACTCCCTCCGCCTTCCTGTTCTTTTAATTCTCTCTGTTAGTCCCACCTATACTTCCTGCCTAGCCACTGGCCAATCAGTGTTTTATTAGCAACACATTTGCCATACAGAACATCCCATAGCAAGGTGGTGCTTCCTGCCATTGTACAACGAGACCTCTTATATGGAGTTGGAGAAGGGTCACATGCCCCTTTTCCCTGCTCCTGCCTGCGAGGTGGATTCACTCCCAGTCAGATCAGAGGACGACTTCAGCTGTCTACTCCATTCTGTATTTGTGAGTGTATTTCCTCAATTTATATCTTAATAAATTCTGTTATCCATTTAATAGACTTGATCATAATAGAAGTAGATTCCTCAGTAGGGCCTATGATCTCCCCAGTCATAGGCTTTTGACCAGCATTACAGCACCAGGCATGAATTCCCTCCTGTGGACCAGGCCTTAAATCCAACCAGAAAGTGGTTGGTTCCCTTCACAATAGTCAAGTCTCTATTGCACCAGTGAGCACCTATTGCCTGGCAGGTTGGTGTTGTAACCTCCAGGGTCCATAGCTGGATGGGACCATTGATGATTCTCCTGTTCCCCACAGCTGTGTGCATTGCACTTCCTGGCACTATGAGAACTAGTCAGCAGGGAAGAAGCCTCCAGATCAGTTGCAGCTTGATTTTTCTGTGTCCTGTGAACAAAAGTGTCTTATCTTCAGTGATAGAGTCTTCCCATGTAGTTCCAGTGGGCAGCATAAGCAACGGGAACAGCCTGTGCTGTTTGGGGAGCGTCTGGAGTTTCCCTGACCAACAGGTCATAGTGGGGATCCCACACCTACACTGAGGGTTCCAGCATCTTTGGGAGTGACAGTCGTTCGGTGCTTTCCACTGAAAAGTTAAGCATTTACAAATGGGCTTGCAACATTTACAAATGGGCTTGCAACATTGATTTCCTGGACAAGAGTGTCCTGGCATGAGAAAGTGTGCTGATAAAGATGGTGGAATTTTAATGGCATGCTAGTGAATACACCAAGCCATGGGGTGTGGATGGTTTTGTTCTGGGATCTACTTTTTGAGCCCTTCCTTCTGGATTCTGGGGAAAAGCCTCATTAAGAAAGAGATTTCTTCTGTCAGGTGTGGTGAGCCCATCTGTCAGGGCTCAGGAGGCGAAGGTGGGAGGATGGGCCATCTAGGTGACAGACATTGTAAGACTGTATCCCAAACAAACATATAAACACAACAACAAAGTAAAACAAGGGGCTGAAGAGATGGCTCAGTGGTTAAGAGCAGGTGTTACTCTCGCAGAGGATCTGAGTTCGATTCCTAGCACCCATAGTGTCTTACAACCATCTGTAACTCCAGTTCCAGGGGATCCAAGTACTTCTGACCTCTGCAGGCACCAGGCATACATATGGTGCACATACATACATCAGGAAAAATACTCATGCACATACAATAAAAAATAAAACAAATAAATAAAAAATTTTTAAATTAAGAAAGGTTTCAAGGGGCTGAAGAGCACGTGTTGCTCTTGCAGAGAATCTGGGTTTGATTCCCAGCACACACATGATGGATCACAACCATTTGTTACTCTGATTTCAGGGGATCCAACACCCTCCTCTCGCTTCCGAGGGCACCACATGCACATGGTGCACATACATACAGGTAAAAATACCCATATACATAAAATAAATACATCTAAAAATTAAAAGATAAGAGTTTTTATCTGTCTCCAAGCAGATCCTCTCTCAGCGATCTTGTCTCCATCCTTCAGAGGAGTCCTCTGCCTCCTCACCGTGAAGGGGAATCCTCATCTCTCCAGGAGGATCAGTAGGTTGGTCTGATTGGTGTTAAGTGGCAATTCTGTTATTGGGGTAAGCAATCACTTTCTAATTGGATCTGGAGCCCACACCACAGGGGGGAATTTACACCTGGTTCAGTAAACTTGGTCAAAAGTCCATGACTGAGGAGGTCACAGGTCCTAGTGGGGAAGTGACAGCTGCTGTTTTGCTAAGTGGATGTGATGCACCTCTCACATTGCCTTCTAAATAATTATATTTATCCTCATAGATTCATACTGTTGCCTGCTTTGATCAAAGAACTTCTGTTTGTAGTGGGCAGTGTTAACTGAAGAGACTTGAGACTGGTCAAAATACTGAGGACAAGAGACTCTGTCACCTGCTCCAGTGCTCAGAGAGCATCAGTGAAGAGAGGCCAGAAGGACACTAAAGCCAGAGGACAGTCTGCAGTGATGTAGGGTGCTGTCTTTCATCTGTGAGACGGCCATGGTGTGTGGTGGTATTGTGTTCCCCAAAATATTGTGTACCTTAATAAACTTATCTGGGGTCAGAGACAGAACAGCCACAACATTAAACATGAGGATAGGCAGTGGTAGCATACGCCTTTAATCCTAGCATTCCAGAGGCAGAAATCCATGTGTTCAAGGATACACCCAAGCATGGTGACCCACGCCTTTAATCCCAGAAAGCAAGCCTTTAATCCCAGGGAGTGGTGGTAGAAAGCAGAAAGGTATATAAGGCGTGAGGACCAGAAACTAGAGGCATTTGCCCTGGAGAGGCATTTGCCCTGGAGAAACATTTGGCTGGTTAAGCATTCGGCTGGTTAAGCATTCAGGCTTCTAGCAGCAGTTCAGCTGAGACCCATTCTGGATGAGGACATAGAGGCTTCCAGTCTGAGGAAGCAAGACCAGCTGAGGATCCGGCAAGGTGAGATAGCTGTGGCTTGTTCTATTTCTCTGACCTTCCAGCATTTACCCCAATACCTGGCTCAGGTTTGATTTTATTAATAAGAACTTTTAAGACTCATGCTACAATGGTGTGCTTGAATTCATAGCAACTGTGATTTCCTGCACAAGACATGCATGAGACTGAGCCTGACAACATCAGACATGGAGGGAGGAAGGGCTCATGAGATCACCATTCCTTAGGATTTATACAAGAGAGGGAGAGACATTCTCTTCACTGGGATAGCTGAAATGGGGGTAATTGGTGAGATGTACATGAGCCTGTAAATAACCTCTCACCCACAATTCTGTAGGCAAGTCTGATGAAACTAATTGGAGAGGAGAGGAGAGGAGGGGAGGGGAAGGGAGGGGAGAGGAGAGGAGAGGAGAGGGAGCTGTATAAAGGGACAGTTAGGAGGAAGGGGTCTGTGTGAGTGGGAGAGGGACAAGAGGGAATAATGGGGGTGAATATGATTAAAATCCACTATGCACATGTATGAATGTCATAACCAACTGTATTACTGTGTTTGAAACGTGCTAATGCTCAACCATATGTGAGACACAATGTGCTGGTGTGGGTGATTTGTGGTTGTGGATGGTATGTGATCTATCTATCTAGTCAGGTCCCAGACCTCACAGTGGTCTAGTTATTCACACACAGGTGCAGTTGGAGCCCTCCTGCTATCTTACATAGGAAGGGCATCTCTGTACGAAGAGGGTAGCCATATACACACTCTCATCTCCTTGTCATTGGGGCTGGCAGGCACAGTCGACTTTTGCTGAGTTTTCCTGCCTGGCCCACAGTCGGGATAAATCTCTTTCACCTGCCAGTCCCACAGCCGCTCAGACCCAACCAAGTAAACACAGAGACTTACATTGCTTACAAACTGTATGGCCGTGGCAGGCTTCTTGCTAACTGTCCTTATAGCTTATATCAATCCATTTCTATAAATCTATACCTTGCCACATGGCTCGTGTCTTACCAGCATCTTTACAAGCTGCTTGTCCTGGTGGCGGCTGGCAGTCAGTGACTCCCTCTGCCTTCCTGTTCTTTTAATTCTCTCTGTTAGCCCTGCCTATACTTCCTGCCTAGCCACTGCCAATCAGTGTTTTATTAGCAACACATTTGCCACACAGAACATCCCACAGCAGTTGACTGTGGGTTTTTCTTCTTTTCCTTTTTTAAAAAATTGAGACAAGTTCTTACTGTGTAGCTCAAGCTGGCTTCCAACTCACCATCCTCATGTTTCCATCTCCTGGAGCTTAGATGACAGCCACACCTGGCTTCTTATATGTTCTGACATATCATTCTGCTTAGATATTGGGACTGAGGCAGGAGAATGGAATTTCCCCCAAGCTTCCAGGTTCCAGCATCGCTTACCAGGGAAGCCCCACGCTTGGGAGAGTTGATTTTTACTGATTCTATATGCCCGCTCACTCCCTCACCTTCCATCTTTCACCACCCTGCTCAGCCCCCAGGTCAGGAAGGCTGACCTGCACGTCCTACAGTGGTCTGCTCCTTTGTCTCCTCTGCAAATGGTCAGCACCAGCCAGGGATGACAGGGAGAGGAAAGAGTGAAGTCATGCATTTGTTCCCCCAGCCCCTGCTGCTTCATGGACCTGAGGAGGGTGACTGCTTCCTCCAGGGACCGTCAGAGATCCTGTCCTGTGACCTTCTCCAAATGGTCTTTCTGTCTCTGGGTCACAATTTTGTTCTCTGGGTGGAAGGAGCTGGAACTGACTGCAGATACTGCTCAGTTGTTTGTACTTTCACACTACTTGCTTTTGTTTTTCTAAGTCTGTAAGTCACCCCCACCCCAACCTTTAAAACTTTCTATTTTTTAAAACTCTTCTGTGTGTGTGTGTGTGTGTGTGTGTGTGTGTACGCATGTGCACACCATAGCATGTGTGTGGAGCTCTGAGAACAACTGTTTTTGATTTGTTTGTTTGTTTTTGTGACAGGGTTTCTCTGTGTAGCCCTGGCTGTCCTGGAACTCACTCTGTAGACCAGGCTGGCCTGGAACTAGGAGCTCCACCTGCCTCTGCCTCCTGAGACATGGGATTAAAGGCATGGGCCACCATCACCTGGCCTGAGAACCATTTTTGAGAGTCTTCCTTTTTCTGTTGTGCATTTAGGGTATTAGGGCTAAGGTTGTAATGCTTGTGCAGTGAACACTTTTACCCACTGAGCCATCCCACTGGCCCAGTGGCCCCTGTTATTAGATGCCACTGAAATTATCCACCATGAGGTGCCATCTCTTACCTGTTGTAGCCTGACCAGTTGGCTTTGTGGAATCATAAATATGGCTAGTGTTTTGTCTCCCACTTCACTGTAGTCCCATAATGCTTGGCAAGTATTCGGTGAATTTTTATCGAATGAATGACAGGACCCCTCCTCTCCACACTTCTGATATTCACCTGAGCATCCTCATGCTATGCATAGATGCCCAGTAAACTCTAGGAGCTGTTGGGTTAAGCAGCATAGAGCAGGCTAAGCTGAGACTCATATTTCCCATGAGCTCCAGCCCCCTGAGTCACCTCAGTGGTTCACACCCAAATGAGCAATGTGTGAATGTATGAGGAACACCTGAAATACACAGAGACATTAAAGATAGGATGCTTGCCAAACAAAGGATGATGTGATTTCTCTAACTCAGATTAAAAAGTCCAGACCATAAAACAGGAAATGAACATGGGAAATTTTCATTTGTTTAGATGTTGGTTTTAAAGGAAGCATGTTGAGCCAGGCAGTGGTGGCGCTCACCTTTAATCCCAGCACTCAGGAGGCAGAGCTGGCAGATCTCTGTGAGTTTGAGGCCAGCCTGGTGTACAGAGTGAGATCCAGGACTGGCACCAAAACTACACAGAGAAACCCTGTCTCGAAACGAAACAAAACAAAACAAAACAAAACAAAACAAAACAAAACAAAACAAAACAAAACAAAACAGGAAGCATGTTGAGAAAACTCAATTTATAGTTACCAGTTTTGCATTTATAAAGTTGACATTACCTTTGTTATATTTAATGTTATATTAGGCACCATTGTATTGTTCTATGTGAGGTAAAGTTGATATAACTACCTTGTATTTATATCCATGCTTACTATCAAGTTCACAACTTCAGGCTCCAGACATTTATTTATTTATTTATTTATTTATTTATTTATTTATTTATTTTTTCAGAGCTGAGAACCGAATCCAGGGCCTGTGCTTGCTAGGCAAGCGCTCTACCACTGAGCTAAATCCCCAATCCCTGTTCGTGACATTTATTATAATTATGTTTTCACTGTGCAAGTGTCAGAGGAACTTCTCATGATGAGAGGTACCCCACGATTTGTATATCTCTGGAAATATGCTTTCATGGGTGGGGCTTACAAATATCAGGTAGAACTGTTCTAAGACCTCTACTAGGCCTCAGAAGTTCCTAGTTGCTTACAAATCTAAGATATAATTCTTTATTGAAAAAAATTCCATGATCCTCCTTCCTGGGTTACTAAGTAGGATACGGCTCCAACTCCGGGTGCCATAGTACACCTCATTTTTACGCAGAGCTGCGCCTTTGATGATCTCCAGGGCGCATTCCTCCTTGGGAGCAGCTTGCAGGGTTAATACACCAGAGGTTACCTTCATGGCTGTTTCTGTAGGACCACAGAGAAGATGGGAGTTATCCAGGGTTAGCGGAGCTTGTGTGGTGGAGAATCCCAGACACCTAGCTCTTAGGTACTCTGTGCCTATGTCTGAGCCCCACAGGCCCTCTGGGGACCCTTGGACAAGGGGATATGTCCAGTGTGGACAAAGGAAAACTGTCTGGCAGATGTCTGACTCCCTGGATTGGGGATCTGTGTGGCAGTGGAGGTGACAGCTTGGGGGTCCAAATGATCTTCTCTGGGTACTTTGGTTGGAGTGACACATTACCATGGGGGTGATGCAGAATGAGGACTAAGTAGCTGATGTAAAATGTAGATGGCAAAGGAGAACGTGATGAGGCTGTGACCCACTGCTTTACAGATGGGAAGAGTAGAACCAGGCTTTGGCTCCCTCCCAGCACTGACCACTGCCACAGAGAAGGAGCTGGCAGGAATTATGGTCTGTCTTCCTCCATGGTCATGTCCTTCAGACATGCCTTCCCTCTCTTCATCTCCATGCTGTTTGACTTCCAGTTTTGTTCTGTAATCACTACTTAATTCCTTTTTTTTTTTTTTTGACAAGGTCTCATGTAACCTAGGCTGGCCTGGAACTCAAAATATAGTTGAGAATGACATTGAACTTCTGATCCTCCTGTATCTACCTCCTGAGTGCTGGGATTACAAGTGTGTCCCACCACACATAGTTTAGGCGGTAACCCAGGGCTATATGAGTACCAGGAAAGTACTCTAGCAACTGAGCTATAGCCCCAGAGCATCAATCACTCCTTAAACAAGATTTTATCACAGTCCTAAATGTATGCTTTAGATAAATGTGTAAACACTGCACTCACTGTTCCCATACACACCTCAACTTTCCTGATTGTCACATCATGCATGACCCTGTGTAATGGCCAGAAATGATGCATCACAATGTTGCTGGCTTTTTTTTTTTTTTAAACTAGTGTCCCCTTTATACTTGGATTGTGTCCAGGAGCACACTCGATACTAATTTCTCCTATTTTTTTCTTAGTCTGTGAAGGTTCTTTTTCTTTTTCTTTTCTAGTCTTTCATGGCCTTAATTCTTTGAAGAGTACTAGTCATTGTTTCTAAGGATAGTCTCTCAGTTGGATGCTGGATCCTCTCAGTGTGCCACATTGAGGGACTCATGAAACCACTGTCTCCTTACTGTTGAGTTTAGTGAGAAAAGTACACAGGTGTTTAGCATCTTTTATTGAATAACAGTGGTCACGGGGAGTTCATGTGGACATAAGGAGCTCAGAGTAGAATCTGCTGAGTGTGGTGTTCAGACTAGAAAGGAGGGTCAAAGCTGACTAGCTCCACCAGTGACAGAAGTGCCTCGCTAAATGACAGGACTGATGCTTCTAGGTGTGGTCTCTAGTGTATTGCCACCGAGAAGGAGAGAACCTCAGGGAGACAGAACCCCTCTTTTTCTACACGGTAAAGCTGACAGACCAATTTAAGGCCATTTATTTCAGGGTCTTTTCCTTACCTGTATTTATGAGGCCAAGAACACAGAGAGTGATGGACACGTTGACCTTAGTCAATAAGTGTTCTTCTCTAATGGTAGAAAAGAACCCGTCCAGAGCAAACTTGCTTGCAGAGTAGGAAGCCACCATTGGCTGGGCCATTTTCCCTAAATGACAGGTGGAAGAAGTTTGTTAATGAGGACCCAGTTTGGCCTCAGACAGAGCAGGGCTTGACTTGGAGGGGGCTGGCAACCCCTGAGGGGTCTCCTTACCCACTGAGTCTCAGTTTCTCACTATTCCCTGAATTATCCTATGGCATTATGTTTCTGAAGGAATAGAAATTAGGTTTGTGGTTTGGATGAGAATGCCCCCATCTCACCATCAGCTCAGTCCCCAGTTGGTGAAATGCTCGAAAGGGTTAGAAGGTGTAGCCTTGTTGGAGTAGGTGCTACAGGGGGTGGGCTTTGAGGTTTCAAAAGCCCATACCAGGCCCATTGTTTCCCCCTCGAATCTCTCTCTCGCTCTCTCGCTCTCTCGCTCTGCCTCAGGATCAAGATGTAAAGCTTCAACACCTGAGAGCTGGGCCCAAACCTTGTTATAGATAGACCATGTGAGAGAAGAAACCTGACATCACTGTGGCTCTATCCCTTGACTCAGGTCTGCTACAGGAATGGGCATGTGACCCAGTTTGGACCTATGAGACAAGAAAATTTTTGTTGAGTGTCTCAGAAAGTTCTTTTCCCTCCTGGGGGTTTCCTGAGAGCAGCAATCCTTTTTCTCTCCTGGTGGGCACTTTGTGCATTTATATGGGGCTAGAACTACTGCAGCTCCCTGTCAGCTGAGTGGGAAACCACATGGGGAGGGTGGGGGCACAACTTGAACTGGGTCAGCTGTGAAGTCTTCCCTACATTGGAACTCCAATTCTGTCAATAATTTCCATTAGTGTTTAAGCCAAAAAGAGATCCAAAATGTTTATAAGAATAGTATACGATTAAAATATGAGCTTTAGAGACAGGTGGCATGGGTATAAATCCCAAGCATGGCACTTCTTAGCTAAAATTTGAGGATAATGCCATTATCAAGCTGGAATAACCACATAATATGCTTAGCACAGACTCTGACTCTGAGAAGGCATTCAGAGAATGCTGTTGTTGTCAACAGAATTAGTATTCAAATCAGCAAGAAATGTATGAGCTATTCAAAAAGTCATGTTGGGACAAATAGCTAATTACTCAGGGGAGTGGAAAAATGCCACTTTAATAAATTCATTCAAACCACACTAGAGAATATGTGGAAAGTAAGATAATACAGTAAGAGAAGGATGAGTTTACCATTTCAAGAAACACTTAATCCAGGAAAACAGGTGCACTTGGGGAAAGGAAGGGTGGGTGGAGGAAATGCAAAACTTGAAAAGCTGCTTGGTGCTGGAGACGCCCACCTTGCCCTTTTGTATGTACATCTTTCAAAGACACCCCTCTTCTAGCCTTAGAGGGCTGTCCAGCCACAGACGTGTGCACACCAGCTTGAACACATGCCATGGCCTCTTTCAAGAAACTGCAATATATGACAGAAGGATTCTCGTTACTGCCATTTGGTTTTGAGCTAAAAGGTTATATAAGGCTAGGACTGGAGATCCACTTCCAGGCATTATAAAGGGTAAGTCAGCAAAGATCACTCATGCAGAGGGCAGAGATGTGGAGCAGAGGAACACTGGAGCTGAGCTTATATAGGTGCTAACTTTGAAAAAACCAAGATTCAGATCTGTTTCTAGTGGCTCACTCTTACACTTGTTTCCTCTACAGTTGCCTCTATTTTCCTCCTCTTCCTCCTCCTCCTCCTCCTCCCCCTCCTCCTCCCTCTCCCCCTCCTCCTCCCTCTCCCCCTCCTCCTCCCTCTCCTCCTCCTCCTCCCTCTCCTCCTCCTCCTTCTCATTATTATTATTATTAGTCATTGCTGGGCCCCTGTTCTTTATATTCACATTTTCCAGGAATCATGTGTCAATCCAGTTCCAATGCCCCTGTGAGGTGAAGTTTTCTTTGGTCTGATGTTCAAGCCCCAAATAGACAAGCTTCAATACTACCAGTATTATTTTTACTTTCAGACTGACAGGTGAAGGTGTCCACAGACAGGCTTATCACTCTTAGCCCTTTAGATTTGTGTCCCAGGGCACCATAACAAATCAGTTACCACAAGCATGATATGATCACAGTATAATCCAGTGGTTCTCAACCTTCCTAATGCTTTGAACTTTTAATACAGTTCCTCATGTTGTGGTGACTCCCTCCCAATTATAAAATTATTTTGTTGCTACTTCATAACTATAATTTTGCTACTGTTATAAATCATAATAGAAATATCTGATATGCTACCTCTATGAAAGGGTCATTCAACACCCTCAAGGGGTCGTGACCCACCACAGGTTGAGAACTGCTGGTGTCATCCCTCCTCCAGCTCAGTGGCCACAGTCCAGGTGTGGTCCAGCCCCTCACATAGATGCTGTTGTTGGTGCTCCTGGCTTGTAGATACCCTGATCCCATTCTGCTGTCTTCACATGCTTTCCTGTGTGCCTCCTCTTGTTCTGCCCCTTTTACGTTTCTACAAGGACTCTTGTTATTGGAGTTTGGCTCACTGAGAGAATCTGAGATGATTTCATCTGGATATCTGAGTTATGTCTTTGAGGATCCTTGCTCAGGTAAGGTCCTGCTCATGGGTTTCAGGGGGGCATTTCTTCTGGGGACACACTCTTGTCACCCACTACACCTTCCTTAGTGTAATGAGGATACGGACTGTGGCATCTGATGTTTATTCTAGGATGGTAACAACTGAGCTATAGAAATAAGAAGCCATGCAGAGCTGTTTTTGTTTTGTTCATGATACTCCATCTCATGCCCTATCTTTTAACAAGCTGTAGGTTATACTCACAGTACAAAGTTGCATCCCACATGAGGAGAAAAGGAGGGAGGTGAGAAAAAGAGGGGGAAAGGAGAAAGGAGAGAGGCAGGGAAGGAGTCAGAAGTAGCTTGAGTTTTCCTGAAGGAGTCACAGCACCACATTTGGTATCTTATTTTCTTTTTCTGTTGCTGAGATGAAACTGACACAAGCTACCTGAAGAGAAGGGGCGTATTCTGGCTCACAACACACTAGGAAGTGACAGGAGCTCGAGGGAAATGGTCACATTGCATCCGCAGTCAAGAATCAGAGATAGGGGAATACACGCATGCTGGTGCTCAGCTGCATTTTCATTTTGAGCAGTCCAGAATACACTGCTAGTGAATCTTCCTACCCACAGTTCATATCAATATGATCAATCCCACACAGACTTGCTCATCTCCCAGGTAATTCTAGATTCCGTCAAGATAACAATTAACATTAACCATCACGTGTGGTTTATAACATGCCTTTAAATGTTAAAAAAAAATACAAAATTATTAAGCAAGGGTCAAGATGAGGTAAAAGTTGCTGAACATTTATTAGCCATTATGACAAAATGAGGTTCCCCTGTGCTGTGGCCACTGTGGCTGCACCTGTCACTGACATCTACTATAACCACATTTTGCCTTTTGGGTTTCACAGCTGACCTTTGATCTGTTAAAATAAACAATTCTCAAACTCAGTGTATGCTCACATGGATCAGGTTGGAGCCAGTTAACCCCAGGACTCAGGCCTGCAGCTCCCCTGGTTCTTCCTGAGTGTTCCGGAGGGAGGGTGGTGTTGGACAGTTCTGTAAGAAGTGACGTGTGTTTATGAACCATAGTTGTGGTGGGTTTTGAGGGTGGAGATGGGAGCAGGAAAGCCACGTGGCACAAGTTTGTGGAACCTGGTCTAGGGACCATGAAAGAAATTGTGAGGGGAGGCCAGGGTGGGGGTGGAGTTGCAGTGCCAACTGAGAGAGTTCCCAGTCATTAAGTTGCTCTCAAGCTCAGACAGGTTTGTCAGGAGCCAGTGTGCTCTAAATCTAAAGGACTCTTCAGGACTAGACTGCCGGGAAACTCAACCTGGAGGAGGCAACTTTCGAGTCTTTGGTGAAATGAAGAGCACAAAATACACAGGAGGAGGGGAGCAGGGCAACGGCGAGCACAAGAAACAGCAGCAAATCTCAGGCACCCTAGACCAAGTACGCACCGAAAATCCTGAGAGAGACCAAGCACACCCTAGGATGTAGGACAATCGAAAAAAGTGTCTGGATTTGAGAAGGTGACGTGGGTGCATACTGAATGCTATATCCAACCCCCCCCCCCCCCACACACACACACCGTTCCTGCCCTGGAGGAGCTGGAGACACCTGGGAAACCAGTGTTATTATTGCTGCACTTAGACACAGATAAAGAGTTCACACTTCAGGTCAGCTTAATTACAGAGAGGAAACCCTTGATTTCCAGAGCTTCAATTCTTTTCCCCCAGAGGCTCATAAAAGAAAAGCTGGGGCAGACCACAAAAGCAGGAAAAAGAGAAGACAACTGCCCCACTCCCAGCACATCCATCACAACCTTGGGCATTTAATTAAAGTTTGTTTCTTATCCCAGGAACTATCTTACATATTTTCCCATGTAATACACCACATAAACCATATATGATGGTATACATGCAACCCCAGCACTCAGGAGGCCAGGGGTTCAAGGTGCCCCTTAGCTACATAGCAAGTGTGAGGCTACCCTGGGTTACACAGGACTCTGTCTCAAAAGAAAATGAAAGAATCTAGATTTTTCAAAGGAGTTTTGCCCTTTCTAGCTTTCAGAAATGTCTTAGTGTATTTTACTACATGTAAATGTGGACGTTTCCTCACACAAACTGATTAGCATCCTGTGGGAAAGGCATTTGCTAAAGTTAAGTTACACGTCTTGACATTTTAACTAGCCAAGTGAGACCATTCTTGAGACACGAAGCAGCCAGAGAAAGGGCTTTATCATGTCAGAGTCATCAGGTCATGCGTGTTCTGGGAAGGACAGGTTCCCACTGAACAGGGTTGGGTGGGCAGTAGAGGGAAGGGTCACACTGTTCCCAATGACACCCTGTAGGAGCTTCTTATATAACTTTCAGTCAATCAGAACCTCATTAGAAGAGATAATATGTGAAGAGTTCATTCTAAGAAGCTCGGAGCATTGTAATAGTGAGGGTCTGAGGAGCCTGTGAGTGCTTTGCTCAAGGTCAAGTTTTAGTTGACACAACAGCAGAATAAGCCGGGCAGTGGTGGCGCAGAGGCAGGCAGATCTCTGTGAGTTTGAGGCCAGCCTGGTCTACAGAGCGAGTTCCAGGACAGCCGGAGCTGTTACGTAGAGAAACCCTGTCTTGAAAAACACAACACAACAAAACAAAAACAAAAATGACATAAAAACCCAGACAAAAACAAAATACCCCCAGAAAACCTCAGCAGAAAGCGTGTGCACGCATGCACCAACACACCAACGCACGCACGCACGCACGCATGCACGCACAGTTGATTCTCTTCCAGGAAGGTCTAGGCACAAAGAGAGCTGTGGTGACCATATTGTCTGAAGCAAAATATGGGACAAGGAGTCTGATGTCTGAGTGCAGATGTGGTAAATGGGACAGAATGTCTGTGATTAGATCTATCATCCAAACACTGGGTCTCAGCCACTGCAGAGCAGCTGGAGTGGGCGAACTGGCAGACAGGCTGTGCACACAGGCTTTTTAGCTGAACACCAGAAGTCAAAGGGAGGCTTGGAGTGCAGGGTCTAGGAGGATTCCTAGCTCAGGCCATGGAAATGCTGTAGACTCCAAGAAGGAACTTGTTCAATTGGCGACTGAGCAAATGATCCTGGATCATTCGCCTGGACCCCTCTAAAAGTCTGAAGAAGGGCAGGAATGAAGCTTTTTGATATATTTATTTTTCTTTCTGAGCATTCAATTACAGCAGTAAAAAATTTGCCCTTGAAATGGAAATCATTTGAAAATCCAGCCAGGCAGTTGGTGATGGAAGGCTAGAGAGGTCAGACCAAGCACACCTGGGAACCATTGGGATGGATGGAGTGTTTCCCACAGGGATCACCAAACAGCCCAAAAGAAAGCTCCCAAAGAATTCACGACTACACTTCCTCCACTTCAGTAGGTTCCTAGGATGGAGAATACTTTTGTCTTTTGAAATAATTTCAAACTTTAAGAAATGTTTTTTTTCCCCTGAGCCTCCCTTTAGACAGGGTCTCATATAGTTCAGACTGACCTCAAACTATTGTGTATTGAGGGTGACCTCTTGAACTTCTGATCCCCCTTCCTTACTCCCAAGTGCTGAGATGACAGGTGTGCACCACCACACATGGCTTCCACAAGCCTTTTAAAGTAATTCCTACAACTGAGGTCAGGGCTGACCCCATGTCCCACCACCTTGAACTCTCCAGTGTCCATTTCTCCCACAGAGGGACATTGTCCTACTTGGTCACAATATGAGCATGACAGTGAAGGAAGTCATGCATCCAGTTCTTAGGGCTTCTGTAACAACTAGTGACAAAGTGGGTAGCTTAAGATAGCAGAGATTTATTCTCACATTTGTGGAGGAGATGTGTGAAATCAAGTTGAGAGGACCATGTTCCTGGATGTCAGCATTGCTGATGGAACCTCTGCTCAAGTCTCTGATAGAAGATATTCACGTGGCCTCTTACCTCCATCTTTTGTTCTCTGTCTCTTATGGGGTGCTTATTGTTGGATTAAGTGCTCATGTGGGTGTGGTGATATTTTATTTGTGCTGAAATGTGGTGATATTTTATTTGTGCGTTAATAAAATAAAGCTTGCCTGGAGATCAGAGGAAAGCCAGCCACTATAGTAAACACAGAAGTCAGGCAGCACATGCCCTTAATCCCTTAGCGGCAGGTCTCTGTGTGTTCAAGGACACAGCCAAGCATGGTGACACACACCTTTAATCCCAGTACCAACCATAAAGACCTGGCAGTCTGTACAGACAGACAGAAAGTGACAGAGCTATGTAGGGAGAGGAAGTGAGGTAGCTGGGCTAAGAGAGCCAATGAGAGGGCAGAACATCAAGGCAATAAAGGCGTGGGTAGACAGGAAGTAACTCGCACTTGGAAGCTGCAGAGTTGGTAAGGTGAGATTGGCTTGTGGCTTTCCCTATTTCTAAGGCTTTCACCTCTATATTTGGCTCCGTGTTTTTTATTTAATAAGACCATTTTAGAAATTTATCTACATTTGGGTAATCCAGGGTGATTCTAGCTCAAGAGCCTTTATTTAGTCAAACCTGCAAAGACCCTTCTAAATAAGGTCATATCCATAGGTTCATAGCGTTGAGATGTGGATGTCTTTCTGGGAGCCACCATCCAGCCCATGTCAGGAATGCTAATGGATTCTTGCTATATAATTCACAGACCCCCACGGAGGGCCAATGTTTGTCTCAACCATACCTTTTATAGCAAAAGCATTCCAAAGACCACAAGTTGCACTGCATGTTGGGACTTGTCAGTCCATTTGTATTTGAAACAATTCCTCAATGTCATTGGAGTCCATGGCTTTGACACTGTTGGGAGATCAAGGACTTATCCTGTACAATATACTGTGTCTGGCTTCTGCCAGATACCAAAAACTGATGGCTCAATGCTTACAAATTTTGCAAGCAGGTTGATGTCAGGCTATGGCAATCATGGGACTATTTACCGTATAGAAATGCTACCAATCAGGTTTTTAAATTTTTCCCTTCTGGGAAGCTGGCCACTGAATATACACCAGCACACTTCTGGCACCTGTCCTGCCATTTGGATTCGTCTGATATTCTGGCATGATTTGATTTGAACTATGCAGTTCTGGTAGTCTCAGGAATAAGTCTATGCTCTTCACATCCAATCCCACCAGACTTAGAGGTGGTTCCAGTTCGTTCTGTGGCTGGTGATGTGAATCAGGAGTCATTGGACTCAAGAGGAACACTGAGGTTTCTCTGGCATAGAACTGTTCTTTCTCCTTGTAGTCAGTAATTATGTTAAGTGGATTTTTTTTCAAATGTGTACTAACCATCCTTAAACACACTGTTCAGTGGCATCAGGCACATTTCTGTTGTGCAATAGCTTCTACTAACGTCTCCAGAACTGTTTATGTTGCAAACTGAACTCTACACTATTAAACAATAACTCCCATTTTCTCCCTCCCCTAGACCCAGCTGCCACTAGTCTACTTTCAGTACGCAGCTTCTTATTTAGTTGCTGCCTGTGTGTGTCAGGATTTCCTCCAGGTTAGGACCACACACCATCCTACTGTTTTGTCATGCTCTCATCTGTCTGTGGAGGCTTGCATTTTAGCTGTTTTCAAATCTCTAAGACTGATTCTAACCCTGAGTATCTACCCACAAGGAGAGCTGCGGGGTTATGTGCCAATGGTATTTTTAAATGTTTTGGGGAGTGACTGTGTTTTTCCCCCCACATAGCTGTACCATTTTATATTCCCACTACTATTATACAGGGCCTCTAAGTTTTCTGTATTTCTCCCCCTCCATCTTTCTCTCCTCCTTCCCCTCCTTCTTTTTCTTTCTGTCTTCCTTCCTTCCTCCTTGCCTGTCACGGTAGCAACATGCCAATGAGTATGGGTTGATGCCTTCTTACACTTGGGGTTTCCCTAGTGATTAGAGATGTTGAACATCTTTGCATGTTTCTATTGGGTGTTTGAATATCTTCTTTAGGG
The DNA here is from genome assembly GCA_902168405.1 of Peromyscus aztecus. Classification (NCBI taxonomy): domain Eukaryota; kingdom Metazoa; phylum Chordata; class Mammalia; order Rodentia; family Cricetidae; genus Peromyscus; species Peromyscus aztecus. Next base: position 26,687 of record CABHPQ010171231.1, read on the forward strand.
AAGTATCTTTTCAAGTTCTTTGGCCAATTGAATTCATTGTTTGCTTTTTTGTTGTTGAGTAGGTAGCACTTTGAGATTAATGCATATTCTCTGTTTGTTATTTAAACCTTCATCCTCTGGTTTTTAACATTAATTAATGTGTTCTGGATAAATGATTACCATGATGGTTGCTAACTGGTGATTCTTCAGTGTCCTTGTTCCCTTTGTGTTTATCATTTGGCCTTCCACTATGTGGGGGAAATGCCTCCTCTCTCTATTTGTTTAGTCATGTGATTATGTAATAGTGAACTCATTGTTTTCTGTGGCTTGTAATAGATTATAATTCATTTTTGTTATTGTTCGTAGTTAGGCTTTATTTTTTTTCTATTTTAAATGTCCAGTCTTCTGTCATTCTAAAGCAGTTTGATAATGCATATAAATGACCTTAAAATGTTCCCATTGTTCCACTCATCCCATATTCCACTCAGATGAGTGCTACAAATCTATCAAAAACTAACTTTCAGTTCAGGCTCAGGTTCAGGAAACTTTTTATTTCTCTCTCTCTCTCTCTCTCTCTCTCTCTCTCTCTCTCTCTCTCTCTGTCTT
>CABHPQ010171231.1:30861-41584 GCA_902168405.1 Peromyscus aztecus
TTTTTTTTTTTAACCACGTGTCAGTCTGGTCAGTCTGTAACCCAGAATGGCCTGGAACTCATGGCAATTCTCTTGCCTCGGTGTCCTGAGTGCTGGGATTTACAGGCATGCTTGGATCATTTTCTTTTCCTCTTATGTGTTTCTTGGCATGGATGGTGTGGGAGGGAGTGATTCAGCAATGTTCTGCTCTTTTGTAGAAGGTGAAGCCCTGATTTTTAGTTAAATATTGTTCAGATCCCATCTGCAGCCTGCTGTCGTTGACAGTTACAGGCTTCAGAATGTGTCCTTCATTTTCTGTAGCTAGAATTCAGACACAACAGCAAGCCTTCTTAGACATGCTGATCAATGTAACACCACAGGTAGTCTTGACCCAGTTGGTTCTTGGACAGCTTCATGGGGTAGGGACTATCCTATCAGCCTTGGCTTCCTACCCTGGGCTGATCACAGGAGAAAATGAATTTAGATTTGCTTAAGGCATGATAAATTTGGGCCTTAGTTATAGGAGCTGAAATTATGTTCTAGGAGCCCATGGTGGGAGGAGGGAGACTGATTAATGTAACAGCATGTGATAAAGACAAGAACTTGTTCAGTGGGGCCAGAAAAGGTGCTGGGCTGTGCATGCAAACATCAGCACCATCTCAGAGGACTAAGGAGGTAGCCAAGCTTGAAGAAAGAATACAAGCCCTCTGTGAAGTATGATACCCAGAAATCCATCAGGAAAAAGACAATTGCTTTGCGTTGTAACTCAGCGAAACGTCAAAGGCAGTGGAAGTGAGAACAGTTCTGACTCAGTATATTTTTTCTGACCTCAGGATCAGTTTGATGTTTAGTAAGATGTTTGTGAGATTCAGATTTTTAAAAGTAAAGATTACTGAACATACTTCCTGATTGCTTTAAAGAAGACACCAGGGTTGGGGAGACAGTTCCATCAGTTCTCACGCTTGTCGCTCAAGCATGAGACCCCAAGTGCAGGCCCCCAGCACTACATTAAAGGGGAAAAAAGCTGGGCATACATTTGTAACCCTGATACTGTGGAGGAGAAGGCTTGCTGGCCAGCCAGCCAGTCAGTGAACTCCAGGTTCTGGTGAGAGACCCCACCTCCAAAAAGAAGGTGCAGAGCGATTAGAGAAGGTGCCTAGTGTCAGCCTCTGGCATCCATACACTTGTTCATGTACTTAAACACTACACACATTCATAAAATGGAAACATATATAAAACAGTATACCACGGAACATAATTCTCTTCTTAGGATGAAAAATTAATTTGTAAATTCAGGGATATGTTTTAAAGCAAGAAGGCTGAACTCTAGGCTACACAAATGACAGACACAGGAAGAGCTACACAACTCTATTTCTATCTCCCAGACCCCATGGAAATTACTGTCATTCTGTAGATGCCCATGATGTACAGAAACATAGGTGATCAAAATTCCATCAGACCCTTAGGGTCTGTAGTAATCCTTGCTCCTTCCAAGCACATCTGAATTATATACATTATATAAGTTAAATTCTCTAGGCAAAGGTGAAACAGCTTTTGCTTGGACTGCACGTTTCCATTCATCAACAGAATCAGGAATCGTTGGAGCCATCCACACCATGACCAGTGTGTGTGTGTGGGGGGGAGGGGCTGGCCAGTGCAGAGGATTCACTGGGTATGTGCCCAGCACCCTCCCACTCAGTATGCATCTGGAAACTCTCCTTTGCTTTCAGCCCAGCATGTCTGTGGGCGAGGAGGGGCCAGAGTCTGTGCTAGCTGGAAGCACAGGGGTGCATATCAATCACCGTGCTCCAGGGTGGCACAGACACACTATCCCTTTATCCAGTCACCATGCAGGCCTTTCCTGGGCTAGAAAGGAGAGTGCTTTACTACATCGATGGCCTTATTCATCCCAAGGAGAACTGGCATCTCTGAAGTATTTAATAGTCCATGGTCTCCTAGGTCACTTGTTTTTTGTTTTGTTTTGTTTTGAGACAGGGTTTCTCTGTGTAGTTTTGGTACCTTTCCTGGATCTCGCTCTGTAGACCAGACTGGCCTCGAACTCACTAAGATCCACCTGGCTCTGCCTCCTGAGTGCCGGGATTAAAGGCCTGCGGCACTACCACCCGGCTTCTATCCTAAGAACTACACTTATAAGGCTGGTTTATATCTCTGTTCTGACCTTTCAATCACATCTTTTACTAATCAGCAAACATGTATAGGACTTCTGCCCTAAATCCAGGAGGAATCCTCACCCCTGGAGACTCTCAGTGATGTTGTTGGATGCTGCCACCATGCAAAACATTGGGGACCCCCTCCATGCCATAGAGTTATATCTATGAGATTGTTTCTTTGCATATATTTCCTACCTGTTTAAATATCACTTTTTTTTGAGACAGGATCTTTCTTACTATGTAGACTAGAGTGGCCTGGAATTTGTTTTGTAGAACTCAGGCTGTCCTTGAGTTCACAGAGACCCACCTGTCTTTGCCTCACAAGTGGTGGGATTAAAGGCATGTGTCACCACACCCATATCGTATATAGTTATTGTACTTTTGTATATAGTTTTTCTTATTAGTTACAACTTTCCTTTTTTTCTCTTTTTATTAAATTAGAAAGGGTGAAATATAGTGGTATTCTATTTGTACTGAAATGTGATTTTATTTGTATGTTAATAAATAAAGTTGCCCAGAGGTCAGTTGTTAGCAAGCCATAGCGAGAGCCGGGTGTGGTGGTGCACGCCTTTAATCCCAGTACTCAGCAAGCAGAACTAGGTAGATCTCTGTGTGTTCAAGGATACAGTCAGCATTGGAGACACACGCCCTTTGATCTCAATACCAACCATAGAAGACTTGGAGGTCTGCACAGACAGGCCCTGACGAGGCAGTCACGTAGTTACAGGCAGTGATGAGACAGCCACGTAGTTGGGTTTACAACCAATGAGAAGGAAGAACCAGAACTCTTTATAAGATTAAACGCACAGGAAGTAGCTCCCTTTTCGGAGAGGTTTCTTGGCGGAAGAAGCTAGCCAGCAGCACGGGTAAGCTCCTAACTCTGACCTCTTGGGTTTTTATCTTTACCTTGGCTCTGTGTTTCTTATTTAATAAGACGGTTAGTTACATTGTCTCCAATGCTGACTGTATCCTTGAACACACAGAGATCTACCTAGTTCTGCTTGCTGAGTACTGGGATTAAAGGCGTGCACCACCACGCCCGGCTCTCGCTATGGCTTGCTAACAACTGACCTCTGGGCAACTTTATTTATTAACATACAAATAAAATCACATTTCAGTACAAATAGAATACCACTATACACCCAGCCTAAATTTCATTTTTAATGCTACAAATTGAGGTTAGAAGAACATTCTCAGTATACATTGATATCCCTGCCCCTCCCCACAGTACTGGGGATTGACACCAGGGGATTGACAGAACTCTAAGTGCTGTGCCAACCCTAGAGCAGCAGTTCTCAACCTGTGGGTCACCACAACTTTGGGAGCATGGGGTCACATATCAGACATCCTGCATATCAGATATTTACATTGCTATTCATAACAGTAGCAAAATTACAGTTATGATGTAGCAAAGAAATAATTTTATGGTTGGGATCACCACAACATGAGGAACTGTATTAAAGGGTCACAGCGTTAGGAAGGTTGAGAACCACTGGTCTGGAGCAGTCTTCCTCTGTTATTCTTCAGTTCATTTTTCCTAACTAACCATCTTACTGTATGTCCTTAAGGTGTTCTATTCTTACTCCTGTTTTTGTACTCACTGACCTCACCACCCTGTGGCTTTTGGTTATGATGGGAGCAAAGTCTTTTCTATCCAATAGGACCAGGTTTCTTTTATGAAGAGACTAGACTAGCGGTGCCCCAGCAGCTCTTCCTGTCCCTGTCCTCTCCCAGGTGTGGCTCACACATCAAGTTTCCCATGGGCATCCTGGACTGTTGTGTTTGTCTGTTCCTTTCTGTGATTTTATAGTTCTACTTTGGCCAATCCTTACTTTGGGGGCCACTAGTTCCTCAGTGTATCTTTTCTTCAGCATACATGTCCCTAAGTTGATACCCCAAGTCCCTCATGAGTGAACCTGTCTGTGTATAATATTACTGTGAGCTTTCATGTTGTGTTCTTCCCCACATGGAAATGGACACCAACGTGTGCCCACCACAGAGCCTAGCATAATCCCAGCATTACTTTGTTCTGGACTTCCACCCTGGCCCCTGGCCCACTCACCGGCCATGGAGGAGATGACGACAATGCTGCCATTGCTCTGCTTCAGCATGGGCAAGGCAGCGACACTCAGGACCACGTAGCTGATGAAGTTGACCTCCATGATTTTTCGCAAAGAGTGGATATCATTGTGGAAGAAAGTCATAGGGGTGTAAGTGATGTGGTTGAGAATGAGCATGTCCAGTCCACCTGCAAAGAGATGGCTGGGTTGAGAGAGATCACTTGGAGGCAATCCTGTTCCCTCCCTGCTCCCGAACTCTCTAAGACCAGAGGAGGAAAAGGGAGGGGAGCCTTACCCATGAGCTTTCCTGCTTTGAGAACAAATTGCTCTGCAAACGTCATGTCTTCCATGGTGCCAGCAATGTAGTGAGCAGAGGCTGCTCCAAGTTCAAGGCATCGAGACACCACCTAGAGAGACACAGCAGAAATGGTAGCCATCTTGGCCGTGGGCTTTCATGTGTAGTTTTGGAGTAACTGGGGCTTAAATGAGAGTTTGTTCACAGAGCTGTTTAGAAGAAATTGTGTGTGTGTGTGCACATGCATGCATTTGGAGGGGTGCTTAAATATTCTTAGATGATCATTGTTCTCTGACATATCTTAAATGATTCATCTCTGCAGAGTTTATGAACAAATGTTTCAAAATGCATTATGGGCGTGGTTGTAGGTTTCTATGGGGATAGATTAGGGTTTGTTAGTGTTGGTATGACCTAGAACTTTCGCGTTTGTAAGTCTATGGAGCATGACAACATAAATGCATGAGCAGGTACGGGAATTCCAGTTCCCGGATATATGCATCTATAAAGGTCCATGTGTGTGAACAGGTATGACTATGAACATATACAACCAAAGGTCTCTGTGGCTAACATAGTGCATATGCGAGTGTGTGTGTGTGTGTGTGTGTGTGTGTATGCATGCTTAAAAGCAGCAGTTTTATACTCTTGGGAATATTTGTACCTGTATATGGGCATGCAGGCCATAGGGGAGGGGGGCAAGCCTTTGTGTGTATGTGTGAGGCCATAAGCTGGGCACAGGAAGGCACAGTTATTTGTGGGACAGAATGCTCACCTTCTGGAGACCTTCCTCATACCTCGCAGTCAATACCACATGGGCTCCCATCGTTGACAGATGATATGCCATTTCTCTCCCGATCCCTTTGCTGGCCCCCGTGACAATCACTTTCTTCCCTTGGAGCATTTCTGGGGACCACAAAGGTTGTGAGTACCCCAAAGCCTTGTTTCACTGTCCAGATCAGTTTGCCTCATGTTGTAAATCACTGAAGCAACACTCGGGGTTGTTCACAGACCAGCTCTTAAGATGGCTTTGGCCTGGATGTCCAGAGCCGAGCCTTCCTGCCATTATTCTTAAAAATCTCCATGTGCGAGAATGTAGAGACAAGGCCAGAAAGATCAGAGTTTGGCTAAACTGCCAGAGTTCGACACTTTTGACATGATCTCATTTTGCTATATTGAAAAGGAGTTTCAAAAAGCATCACAAAATGTGTTCAGAGAGATTTCAACTGTTCTACTTAGTCATCAACTTCATAGCCCTTTTTATCTCTTTCTTTCTTTATTTGTTTTGGCCTCTCAGCTATCAGTATCTCCATGGAGCTATCTGGTTGAGCTGCAGATCTGGGTATTCCTTCACTTCTGTGGATCTGAAACTGCCTTCCAGCCTGGGTGCCAAGTGAAGCCTGGCCTACTTGGCTATGTGGCTTGCCCCTCTCTGCCCCTTCCTTCCCAATACTTGTAGCTGGAGGATACAGACTTACGGATCCACAGTAGGGTTCCCTCTTTCTCAGTGACGTAGGGACCAAGAACATAGCTAGGTCTTTAGGAACATTCCAGAACCCCTGTGTTTTAAGCCTGTTCCTCTAAAAGAGACACATTGGTACTCACCTGGTCTGAACTCTTCTTTTGTAGAATAGTAGTAGCCCAAGAACAGCACCAGAATGGGGAGGAGGTATTTTTTCATAAACGCCATCAGACAGGGACCTGGCTCAGGGAGTCCTGTAGACACACAGAGAAAACCTGAAGAGCTTTCTACAACTTCCCAGGCAGGCAGCAGCCTCTGAATTGTGACATCAGGGACGGGGGAGGCTGGAGTAGTCTCAGGCAGCACTAGCCAACTTCCCTGTCAGAGCAGCGATTGGCTTTGGGTGGGATCCCATTTGTCCCTGGCAGCCTGTGTGGTGGATTTCATAATGGACAATGTTTACTCCATTTCATTGAGTAAGAGGCGACTTCCAGATGGCCAGGCTCATGACTGCGCCGGGCTGAGTTCCTGAGCATCTCCTACTGACGTCTTCTGCACATGGCATCAGTGGCCTTGCGAGAGTGGTTTGTCAGAGAGAAAGGGGGATTGGAGAAGGGAGAGAGGAGAAGAGAGAGAGGAGAGAGAAGAGAGGAGAGAGCAAGAGAGAGAGAGCGCGGGCATGCACCTAAGAGCTCCTAAGAATGTGGGACTTTGGAAGGGGGGAATGTGAGTAATACCAAACAGAGGCAAACTCAAGCCAAATCTCACCCTCAGCCCCACCCCCCAATGGAAGCAATTAAAAATAACAGCATGAAACAGCAAAAATAAACTCAAGAAAAAAATGTGCTTGTCTTAGGAGAAAAAAAAAAAATAAAGCAAACAAGCCATGTAAGTGCCACACTCAAGTTCAATGACAAAGCCTTACAACATCAAAGAGAAGTTGCAACCCAGCCAGACCCAGATGGCGGGGAAACCCAGGCTCAGTTCAAGACTCTCAGGCAAGTGCAATGGAACATACCCTTATTACTTTAACAGAGAATAAAGAAGGGACAGTGAGTGCCAAATCAGGGAGAAAGGCAGCAGGTTGTTAAACTGGGTTATGTAAATGCTCTGGAGGAGCAGGGACCATGAGAGGATGCTGGGAAAAGGAGGCCAGACTAGAAGATCTAGACTACCCGAGTGCTGGGTTTAAAGGTCTGTGCCTTCTTTTTAACCTCTACTCTGAGACTGGGTTTCAGTAAGTTGCCCAGGTTGGCCTTGAACTTTCTCTGTAGCCTCAGACTTGTGATCCTCCTGCCTCAGCTGCCTAAACAGCTGGGATTTCAGGACTGTTACCATAAGGTCCTGAAGGACCCAGTGTGCTTGAAGCAAAACTAGCATAGAACATCCAGGACCCAGGTAAAAATGATCCAAAAGAAGGATCAAGAGGGGAGACAAATAAGAATGGATTGTCATGACGAGACAGAAATAACCACCTTTGTATATCTGTAGCAAGATTTTATTAAAGAATTTAAGACTTGCCATTGTTAAGTTTTTCAACATAAAACCAGTCATCCAAATTATGAAAGTCACCCCAGTACCGAGGAAGTCCTGAACTCCGAAAGTTACAATAGGTCTAGAGTGTAGGAGAGGTGGGGGTCGAGGGTGGGAGAGACTGGAACCACTCAGAGTTTGGAGAAACCAAATTATGACCCTAAAACAGTCTCTGGAAATATCTAGTGACTTTTCACTTCAGAGAAAATAATTTAAGGCCCAGAGGAGATGAAACAATTTGTCAACAAAAGCCACAGCTGTGAGAGTTGCTTCCAGAAGACAATAATGGTTTGAGAACAGCAGAGAGCTGGAGCCAAGGGTGCAGCAGACAAAAATAGAAAGGCTGAAATGTAAGTGGGAGTGGCATTCAGCTGTCAGGACTGCCAGGCATCTGAGCGCCTTCAGAAAAAGAAGCCTTATGCTACCAAGACTCATGACGGACAGGCCTCCTTTTTCTACCCTACAGAAGAAAATAAGGCCGATTTCTTAGCCTTATATGATTAACAGTGAAATCATTGACTTGGAGGTAGAAAATAAGATAATATATTTTAAAAAAATTTTAAAAGTGAAATTACAGGGAACAAGAAAGAGTTGCTTTAACGCATCATTATGCTGATACAAAAGGAAGGCGGGGCTTTTGAAAAAACCAGAAAAAACGAGGAAAAGAAAAAAGATAAAGAGAAAGGGAGAGAAGAGATGGAGGTGAGAGAGAACAAGTGGGGAGGAGGGAGAGGGCATAGTTTAATATGTGAGACACAAACAAAGGCGTGAGGGCGGCAAAAGTCCAGGTTTGCAGCAGGGCTGGCTGATCAGTGAAAGTCCAACACGGTTGTTTAGAAGACACGTTAAAACCCCAAACCACAATCGGATCATCAGAGAACTTAGTAGCTACCGTGAAAACAGGAAAACACCCGCCGCTCTGGTTTCTATGACTTAAAGAATTGTCATATAAGATACATTAAATAGAAAAGTATGTGTCAACAGAGATACATCTGCCCTGAGCTGTTCTCAAACACTTGAGTCACAGAACCTCTTTACACCCCCCCTAAAAATTATCAAAGAAAGTTTTTTTATTCTGTGTGTTTGTGTGTGTTATCTGGTACTTTGAGACAAGGTCTTGCTGTGCAACCCAGGCTGACCTTGAATTAGCGATCCTTCTGTCTCAGCTTCCTAAGTGCTGGGGCTACAGTTGTATGCCTCCACATCTGGTGCCAAAAAAGTGTGTGTGTGTGTGTGTGTATACAAGAGCCTGGGTGCAGATGCACATAGAGGCTGGAGATCCTTCCTCAGGAGCTGTCCACTTTGCTTTTTGAGACAGGGTCTTGCTCCGAGTCTGGAGCTCACCAGTTTGGCCAGGCTGTCTGACCAGAGAGTCCCTGGGATCCTCCTGATTCTGCCTTCCTAGCACTGGGATTTCAAGCACAGGCAACCACATCAAGATTTTTATGTGGATTCTGGGGCTCAAACTTGGGTTTGCTTGCAAGTCAAGTACTTCACCAACTGAGCTGTTTCACAAGTCCTCAGTGTCAAAGAACTTCCACATGCGATTTCCCTATTTGTATTGATGCAGAAATTCAATCAGTGTTGTTTAAAAATAACAAGGCTGGCTTCCACTCACAGTCAGAGCAATAATGTTACATGTCTTTCAGTCTTTGGAAAAGTTTAAAGTCTCAGCATTGTAACAGGTCCCCAGACCCTTGCATAACAGACTCCATGATGGAGGTACCATTCAGGCCATAAAACTCAGCACATAGACAGTGCCACCTGCCAAAATGAAAACAAAGACCTAATCCATCAAAGTCCATAGTTTTGGGAAAATCTTTAAATGTGCTAATCCTGCCTTTTGGCTTCTGTAGTTCTGCTTCTGACTAACTGTTCTTGTTAACTGAAGTATGTCAACCCAAGATACAGTTTTTGTGCTTAAAGGCTCACCCTGAGAAAAGCTCAGTGCTACACTGGGATCCCAAACACCCAGGGTAGTCACTAGATGGCTAATAAAGACTTTCTGTTGGCTTAAACTTATGTTTGAGCAGTATTCTTTGGTGGATACCCCACAACATTTCTGGAGGTCCTACCAAGGTGCCCAGATATTAGAACTTGTGTTGTGGAATATTACTTTAACCATGTAAAGATGTGTTATATTTGTTTATGTTGTGGAATATTTAACTATGTAAGGTGTGTTGATTTGTTTATGTTGCATTTGTTTAACCAGGCAAAGATGTGTTACATTTGCTTATGCTGCATTTGTTTAATTATGTAAAGATGTGTTGCTGTTTTACCTTGCCTGCCTAAGGCACCTGATTGGTCTAATAAAAAGCTGAGCAGCCAATAGCTAGGCAGTAGAGGGATAGGCAGGGCTGGCAGACAGAGAGAATATGTAGGAGGAAGAGGAATGTAGGCTCAATGAGAAAAGAGAATGAGAGAGAGGGAGATACCCAGGACCAGCCAGCCAGGCAGCCACCAACCAGCCAGACACAAATAGGACATACAGAATGAAAGAAAGGTAAAAAGCCCTGAGGCAAAATGTAGATGAGAAACAGGTTAAATTAAGTTATAAGAGCTTGTGGGACAAGCATAAGGTAAGGCCGAGCATTCATAACTAATAATAAGTCTCTGTGTCATGATTTGGGGGCTGGCAGTCCAAGAAAGCCTGTTACAACCTTGAGACATTGGGGGTCACAGAGTCCCCAGAGTGAGGGAGAGTGCAGTGGTCAGGGAACTCCTAGGGGGTGTGCAATCTGGTATTTGATACATGATTGATAGAGATAGACAGATGATAGATAGATATAGAGAGACAGACAGACAGACAGACAGACAGATATCATTGTTCTCTGCTTCCTGACTACATAGCTGCCTCAAGCTCCTGCCACCAGTGCTTGCCCACCCTGGAGCTGTGAATTGAATAAACCCTGCCTTAAGTTGCTCCTGTCAGGGTGTTTTATCTCAGCAGCAGGAAAAGTCACTAAGACAGAGTTTTGGAAACACTGAGAAATTATGCCTTAGATGTGGGCAAAAAACATTATGGGCCATGGCTTCTAAGAACATCTCAGCTGCCTTTGCCATACTAGAGCCCAACAGTGTGGCCACAGACAGGACCTCAATAGGAAAAGAGGAAGTGGGCACTTTGCCCATGGAGGCTGACATTTATTAAGGCGTTTACCATGTGTGGTGGTTTGAATGAAAATGGTCCCCATAGGTCCATAGAGAGTGGCATTATTAGGAGGTGTGA
>CABHPQ010171231.1:41684-68401 GCA_902168405.1 Peromyscus aztecus
TCCCCATAGGTCCATAGAGAGTGGCATTATTAGGAGGTGTGACCTTACTGGGGTAGGTGTGGCTTTGTTAGAGGAAGTGTGTCACTGTGGGGTGGGCTTTGAGGTTTCAAAAGTTCAAGGCAGGCCTAGTGGCTCACTCTTTCTTCCTGCTGCAAGCAGATCCAGATGTAGAACTCTCAATTACCTCTCCAGCACCATGTCTGCCTGCATGCTGCCATGTCCCACCATGGTGATAATAGACTCAATCTGTGAACTGTAAGCCAGCCACAATGAAATGCTTTCCTTTATAAGAGTTGCCATGGTCATGCTGTCTCTTCACAGCAATAAAAACCCTAACTAAGACAGAAGTTGGTATGAGGGACTTGGGTATTACTGTGATATGCCAGACCATGTGATTGTTTGGAGGAATGTGGACTTTGGGACTTTGGGTTAGGAAAGCAGTGGAATGCTTTAAGTGTGGCATAACAGGCCATACTCGTAGAAGCACGGAAGACAGTGGTGCTGAGGGTGATTTGAACCTATCTCAAGAGATTTCAGAGGAGAAGAATTCTAATATGTGGCTTAGAGATAGTTCTTATGATATTTTGGTGAAGAATGTGACTGCTTTCTGTCCTTGTCTAAAAACATCTACCTGAGGCTAAATTGAAATGTTATATATTAACAGCTTTGGCAGAGAACATTTCCAAACAATCTAGCATTGACTGTGTTGTGTGGCTATTATCTTATGTAGATATACAATGAAAATATATTTGAATGAGGGGGTCGTGTTTCAGCCCCACCAAGCAGCAGAACTTGACAGCTTCAGTCACATGGTTCTGGCTTTAGAGTCAAGGATACGGGGAGGGGCTATGGAATCTCCCTCTGTGACCAAGGAAAGCTGCTGAGGCCAGGTGTGTGTCAGGGCTGTCCCTGCATGGAGGCCTAGAGAGGCCACTTTGTGCAGCTGTGACAGTGGAGCCTGGATGGCCTTGGAGCCCCCAAGATGTTGGAGATGCCAGAGCCATAGGATATTTGCTGAGGAAAGCTGCTAACAGGGAGTGGAACCAGTCCACTAAAAAGAAGTGTTTTGCAGTCAACAAAGCTGAAAGGAGTTGGAGATCTGAAGAGTACTTTGACATCAGACATGGAGATGCAAAGTTTGGAGTTTTCCTAGCTGGTTTTGGGTCTTGCTTTGGTCTAGAATTTCCTCACTATGCTCGCTTTCCTCCTTTTTGGAATGGTAATGTATATCCTGTGCCATTGTATGTTGGAAGTATGTGATTTGCTTTATTCATTTTGATTTTACAGAGAGTTACAGGTAAGAGATTGCCATGAGTACCAAAGACCTTGAACTGTGAATTTTTAAACACTGTTGAGACTGTGATAGACTATGGGGACTTTTGAAGTTGGACTGAATGCATTTTGCATTATGATATGGCTACAAGCCTATGGGGGGGGCCACAGAGTGGAATATGGTGGTTTGAATGAAAATTGCCCCCATAGGTCCATAGAGAGTAGCACTATTAGGAGGTGTGGCCTTATTGGGGTAGGTGTGGCTTTGTTGGAGGAAGTGTGCCACTCTGAGTGGCCTTTGGCGTTTCAGAAGCTCCAGCCATGACTAGTGGCTCACTCTTTCTTCCTGCTGCCTGCTGATTCAGATGTGGAACTCTTAGTTACCGCTCCAGCACCATGTCTGCCTGCATGCTGACATGCTTCCCACCGTGGCGATAATGGACTCAATCTGTGAACTGTAAGCCAGCCCTGATTAAATGCTTTCCTTTATGAGTTGCCATGGTCATGGTGTCTCTTCACAGCAATAGAAACCCTGACTAAGATACCATGAGTCAAGTACTATGAATGAAAAGACCAGGCCTTCCAAGAAGCCAGTGCAGAAGTCAATCATATATATGCACTGTGGGAAGTCTACAGTGCAATGGGCTGTCAAGATGGAAGCAGATCATCCATGTGTGGGGTTGGCAAGCAGGAAAGCTTGGGAAGAACTCATCCTTGATCCACAGTGAATTGTGTGTATGCAAAGGAAGAAGGGTGAATATGAACACTGAGTTGGTGCCCAGAAACATGTGGGGTAGAGGGGAGGCTTGTTTTGGGAACACTCCATGTAACGGAAGCTGTGGGAGCAAACAGAGGGAAGTGTGAAAGAGAATGGCATGTTTGGAGAACTGCAGACAGCACCATATGTTGGACCATTTCATTTGGCATGGTGGTTCCAAGGTGAGAAGCATGACTGGAAGAGAAAGCGGTGGCCAGACCTTTGAGGGTCTTAAGTAGTCACCTCTGGAATGCATAGTTCTGGCCATTTCTTTCCAGTTACATAGATGTGAACTCAGTGCCTCTTCATCTCCACCCCAGGACGCTGCTGGTCCCCTGTCCCTTTGTAACTCCTCATTGTTCTTCAGGCTCATCCATCCCTTCCCTGCCCTCTGGAGTTTCACTCTGCCCACCATGCCATCCCTGTGTGGCCGTGTCCCTGGGGTATGCAGCCTCCTGGAGCTATGTCCAATCTCTCCATCAGGATCCTCAGGGCCCACCAGATTCTGCTGCTACACCTTGTTCTGTTGCCTGACTCTTGGTGACCCTTCTTATCTCTTTTTTTCCTCCTTTCTCCCTTCCCCTTCCTTTGGCCTGGGTCAGTTTTTCTGCTGGTTTATCTTCCTGTCTCTCTGACCCCCAGCTTGCTCTATAGACTTTCTTCTCCAATTTCTTAAAAGTCAGACTCAGCCTTGACTCTATTCTTTCTTTCCTTCTCTGTTCAGCTCCCTCCATTCTGACGGCTTTGTTTACTGTCATTTTTCTCTTGTGTATTTTCTCAGCTGTAGGGAGCATAGCCCCTATTCACACAGCTTCTGTTTTAGAATGCCTCACCAACACCTCAAATCCAACATGCTGAAACTGACCTGTTTTTAATTTTTTACATATTTATTTATTGTGTGTGGATGTGTGCGTATGTGGGTGTGTGCATGCCACAGTGCACATGTGAAGGTCAGAGGACAACTTGTGGGAATCAGTTCTCTACCATGAGTCTTGGGAATTGAACTCAGGTTGTCAAGCTTGGCAGCAAATACTTTCATTCACTGAGCCATCCTGACAGCCCAAACTATTTTTTAACAGTTCTACTGTTGAAGTACAATATTTATCAGAAAACTACCTCATTTTACGTGTATGACTGGCTAATTTTTAATAATCTGTTGAGTTAAGAAACTATCATTTTGTGAGGCATGGTGGCACATGCCTTTAATCCCAGCACTCGAGAGGCAGAGGCAGGAGGATCTCTGTGAGTTTGAGGTCAGCCTGCTCTACAGAGTGAGATCCAGGACAGCCAGGACTATACAGAGAAACCCTGTCTCAAAAAAACAAAACAAAACAAAACAAAACAAAATAAAACAAAACTAAAGAAAGAATGACTATCATTGCAACAACCCAACTTTAGAACATTACTATTACCTGACAGAACTTCTACCACTCACTGTAATTGATAGTCCCCAGCCTGGCCTGGGTGACCATGGCCCCTCTTTCCACCTTTGTGGGCTTGTCTTTTCTGGACCTTCCCCAGCAGTGGCAGCAGGGCCACCAGACAGGTCCTTTCTGTGTTTGACTTCTTTCACCTTGTGTGATATTCTGAGGACAAGGGCTCAGCACCTTGTCCCTTTGTGCTGTGGTGACTCCTGCTTTTGCTCACACTCAAGAGAGTATAGGCCGATATTTCTCTCCCACCCACCAGTTCCCAAATAACCACTCATTGGCTTAAGATTACTTGTAAATGCTCCTCTGTCAATAGCTCAGGCTTGTTGCTAGCTAAATCTTACCCTTAAATTAACTGCATTTCTAGTTATGCTTTGCCACATGGCTCATGGCTTATTACTTCATTTTCTACACATTCTGCTTGCTGGGTGGCTGGCTGGTGTCTCTCCTGACTCTGTTCTTCCTCCCAGAGTCCTCTGTGTCTGGCTGTCCCACCTAAACTTCCTGCCCGGCCAGCAGCCTGTCAGCTTTTTATTATCCAATGAGAGCAATACATATTCACAGTGTACAGAAGGATTATTCCACATCAAGAGAGTACAAGTAGTTGGAGCCTTCCACTTTCTGCCTGCCAGGAGCAGCCCAACAGGGAATTGGCATGAACATGTGTGGCCATTTGGTTTTATGTCCTGGCCTGTGGAGTGATGTTGCCTGCATGGCCAACTTATGTCTAATGTTTTAAGGACAGAAGCCTGATCTCCATCACCTTGTAGTTCTCTGGTTCCTAGTGATGTCTGTTTTGATGGATGGCCCTACCATCCATACAGTTAATTATCTAGATCTCCACCAGTCCTGTTTATACCCTCCTCTTCATAGCCCCACATTTCTTTCTGCCAACTCTGCCTCCCAGTATCTCTAGAACCACCTTCTAATCCTGCTTCATGGGGATTGCTCTAACTCAGACGACCACTCTTTCTGCTTATGCAAACTATTCTACACTCTGATATGGCATCCTCTCCAGATTCAGACCACCACTCTTATTAAAAGATGATTGCAAAATACTTAGTATGTGCCCCCAAATACATAAAAATATAACTTATGAAGTCTAAGAATGCAAAGGAATCCTGTGGACCTATCAGCTTGCGACATAAGCATCATCAATTCCCTGATGTTCCACCCAGTTCACACTGACCCATCAGTGTGTTTCTTGGTGTGGAAGGATCCAGTGGTTCCTTGTGGTTCTTAAGATAAAGTTCAGAAGACCCCATCTTCTCCCCAGGAGCTTCTTTTCCACTTAGTCAGTCTTGTCCTTCATACACTACCCTTCAAAGTCCCACGAGAAAGCTTGCCTCACCTTTCCTGGGACCAGACAAACTGTACCCAGAACTGGCCACTTCTCTTCCCAGCCAAATCTCCTTTCATTCCTAGATCTCCTCCATATCAATAGCTGAATTTCTGGGAGGGCCAAGAGCCAATACCCAGCCCACCTCGCTGGCACTCATCTCTAGTGTTAGCACCCTGCTTAGGCTTGTCTTTGGTGTACTGATGTGTGACATGGCTCAGATGCCAGGTATCTGGTAGATATTTTGAGTTTAGCAAAGGTTCAGTCTACAGATATGAATTTGGGAGAATTAACAGGCTGAAGTTTAAACTACAGGCATACCCAAGACAAACAGGAAGAGAGAGAAGGCTGAAGGGTTTATTATATGAGCATTTAAAGTCATGAGAAGAAGACAGCCAGTGAAGGAAAAAAGGGAGAGTCAGGAGCAGGAGGACTTGAGGGAATACAGATGCAACGGTGACAAATCTCAAGGAGTCACAGAGTTCAGGCAGAGTGGGGCAAGACAAGATCCCAGTGGCCATAGTCCACAGAAGTCACTGAGCATCTGTGAGGGGAATTCTGAAGGCACTAACGGAGGAATGCCAAGCTGAGGAGTGAAGGGGTGTGAGGAGATATGATAGTGTGTGAGTTTGTATGTGAGCCTTGTGTTTGTGTATGTGTCTATGTGTATGATTGTATGAGGGTTTGTGTATTGTTTATATTAGGAACATGTGTTTTTGTGTGTATGTGTATCAGCATGTATTTGTGTGCATTGTGTATATGTGTGTATTGTATATGTGCGTATGTGTGTGTGCCCTTTAAGGGACCTTCAGAAGCAAGAGGCACTAACAGTTAAGCTTTCATGTGACTATTTCTGAGCCCCATGCTGAGCATCTTCTAAGCTGAGAGAAAGATCCTGTGGAGCATGAAGTCAGAACCCATGGTAATGATTTATGGGTCTGATTCCAGTCGACATGGTACATGGCACTGGCAAAGAAGCCCACTTCTAAGTGTCGAGGAAAACAAGTGTGGACATTGAACCTCCGCTTCTGCTTCCAAGTCTAGGGAGCTTCTTGGCTTAACTCGTTTGCTTCCTCCTCTTTTTGGAAAACAGATGAATGCGGCATCCCCAGACACCCATAAATCCTGCAGAGGGTGAAGAAAGGAGGGAGGGAAACTCTTCCGCGTGGCCTCCTTCGCCCTGACCACCGCGTGGATCTTTCAATCCTGTTTCTGCCGTGTCCCCTGCCTTCCCAACCTTAATGTGCTTTATCTGGAAAGAAAGTCTTTCCCACGTTTAATTTTCCATTTTATGTCTGACAGGAAGGTCCATGAAGTTTGAGAGTCTGGCAGCAACCCTGAGAAATGACCTAACAGGGAGAAAGTGGGGGCCGTTTCTGGGCTAAGGACGCTGGAGATTTAAGGATTTTTTTTGGGGGGGTAGCATACAAAGAAATGGGTTTCATTGGGTCATTTTATACGTCATTTTATACATGTCATTATAGTTTATTCTTATTCCACTTCCTCCTCCGCCCCTTCCGCACTTGCTGACCCTTTCATTCCCCCAAATGCCCCTTCCGTTTTCATAACACATGTTCCATTACCTTCTCCTTTCAACCTCTCCTTCCCTTTAGACCTCCTTGTCTCTTCTCACAGCTCCTTTCTACCTTCATGTCACACACACACACACACACACACACACACACACACACACACACACACACTTCTTTCTCTCCCCTCCCTTCTCTCTTTAACTCTCTATTCCACATATAAGGTTTTGAAAAATCTGTTGTCTCTCTGATGGTTTATTTTATTTAACATAATGCTCTTCAGTTCCATCTATTTTCTGCAGATGCCATAATTTCATTTTCTTTTTGGGTAAACAAAATTCCACTGTGTCTTTACCCGTTCATCACTGACAGACATCTAGGCTGGCTCAGGATATTGTGAATAGCACAGCAATGGACATGGGTATGCAAGTATCTCCCTGGTATGCTGACTTAGAGTCCTTGGATAAATACCCAGAAGCATGATAGCTGAAGAACTACTACCCTGTTACTTTTTGAGGAACTTCCATACTAATTTCCACACTGGCTACACTAATTTACATTTCCACTTTCCCCCACAACCTCAACCAGCATTTGTGGTATTTGTTTTCTTTACTATAGCCATTCTGATTGGAGTGAGATGGACCCTCAAAGCTGTTTTAATTTGTATTTTCCTCACACCTAAGGGTATTGAGGAATTTTTAAAGTATTGACTCATCATTTGTATTTCTTCTTTTGAGAACTGTCCATTCAGTTCACCATCCCATTTATTGACTAGATGACTTGTTTTTTTTGCATGTTTATTTTTTGTAGTTCTTTATACATCCTAGATGTTAAGCCCCTGCCCAGAAGATTCTCTCCCATTCTGTAGGCTCTCTTCATTCTTCTGATTATTTCCTTTGCTATACAGAAGCTTTGAAATTTCATGCAACCTCACATGTCAATCTTGGAATTATTTCTTGAGCTATTAGGGTTATTTTTAGAAGGTTCTTGCTTGTGCCTATATCACGAAGTGTTTTGTTTATGCTTTTCTTGAACATTTCTTGTAGTCTCAGGTCTCTCATCCATCATTACGTTTTGCACACGGTGAAGGAGAAATCTAATTTTATTCTTCTGTGTGAGCTACCCGGTTTCCCCAGCACCGTTTGTTGAAGAGCTGTCCCCAGTGTATGCTTTTTGTACCTTTGTTAGAAATCAGGGGCTGTGGCTGTGTGGGTTTGTACATGAGCCCACTGGGCCACCTCTGCGTTTGTGCTGGCTCTGTCGCTGTGACCGCGATGTGATTTGAGATCAGGTGTTATGGTGCCTCCTGCTTTGTTCTTTCTGCCTGGGTTTGCTTTGGCTCGCCTGGAATCTTTTGTGGTTCTGTATGAGTTTGGGTTTTAGGGGTTTTTTTCTAGTTCTGTGAGAATGTCATCAGGATTTTGATGGGGATTGCATTGAACCTGTAGATTTCTTTTGGTAATAGCCATTTCACAATATTAATTCTGCCAGTCTATTTCTAAGGGTCTCCTTCAATGATTTCTTCAGTGTTTTGAAGTCCACATCTTGTTGTATAGGTTTGTTCTTAGGTGTTTAATGTTTTGGAACTATTGTGAACATGTATTTTGTTTTTCCTGATTTTTTTTTAAGCAAGTTCATTATTAGTGTATTGAAAATGGTTGTTTTTTATAGGCTGGTTTTGGATCCTGAAGGTTTTAACAGACTTCTGGCAGGAGAGGGCGCCCGAAGGCTGGAAGAAGAAAAAGACTGCGGCAGTTTAAAGCCAGAGACAGACACAGGGACTTAATTTCTGGCTATAGTTCTGTAATCCAGAGGGACTTATGGGTTAAGTCAGGACGAAAGAGGACGAAAGAGAAGGGAGGAGAAGGACTCATAAACACTGACACATGCTCAGAAAGAGCCATGTGCAGGGAACCAGTATCTCTGACGCCCTCCCTACACACACACACACACACACACACACACACACACACACACACCCCACAAAGCCCACATCACACCACACCTGGTCTTTTGGAAAGTGGAGGACAGATTCTCAGACCCTAGCAGGCCTGCTGAATTATATTAGTCAAGGGTGGGACCCAGGAATGTGCATTTTCCAAGGTTCCTGACAAAGAGGCTCCTGTTAGGCTCAGCAGGCTCCTGGGCCTTCTGCAGGGCCCATTTGTGCACGCTTCTTTGCAAAATCCAGCTTTAGCAAGATCCTGCTAATTCACTTGGCAAGAACCCTGCCCTCCCCCAATATCTATTCAACCTCGATATCAGATCAGTCTTCTCGTCTTCCTCCATCCCCAGGTGATGGCAGTCACCTTGGCCAGCCTGCAGCGAGATTTCTGCCAGGTCAGTTCCATTGGAACCATCATCTTTCTTCCCTCACTCTGATGTTTCCTCGTAGTACTTTTCCATCTTCCAATCTTCATCATGCAGTTTGGCTGCAAACCCTCACTTGTCTGGTCTGTATTTGGAACTGAGCCCAGTTCTGTGCAGAGTTCTTCCTTCACTGATGGCAACAGTCCTGCATGGGATCTGACCTCTTTAATTAGGTTCTAGTTCCAGCTTCCTGTAATACTATCCAAAGATGTCCAAACCTGCTCAAAAAACTAAACTCTGCATTAACTAATTAGGCAGTGCCTTAGTTATTATATAGCTAGTTTGAGGCTTAACTTAGTGACTCTAGGTACCAACATGTGGCTGATAGAACACGACTGAGCCACTTTTAAATTTAATTCTTGATGCTGACAAGTTGGTTTAGTTGGTAAAGAGCCTCTTGTGTAAGCATGGGAGCTGAGTTCAGTCCCCAGCACACATAAAAAGCTGGGCGTGGTGGTGTGTGTCTGCAATCCCAGCTCTAGGGAGGTGGACACAGGCAGATCCCAGGGGCTTGCTGGCTAACAGCCTAGCCTAACCATCAAGCCCCAGGTCCCAGTGAGAGACCTTGTCTCAAACAATAAGATGGACAGCTCCTGAGGAACCACACTGGAGACTGACTTCTGGCCTCTACACAAGCATGCACACAGAATGATCCATACCCACATTAACACACACACACACACACACACACACACACACACACACACACACACACACTTGTATACATACACTAAATAAATTTGTATACCTGTCAATATAATGCATTGGAATCTTTAAAAGGTCTCATGGTTTCTGAAGACTCTTGAAGCCTCTAGGCCATAGTCCTATTCACAGGCAATAGCTTTTAAAACTTATAGTCCCTGTCCTCCAGGAGGATTCAACTATATATTTTTTAAACAATATTCTTTTAAGTATTTTTTTGATTTTGCAAATTTAGAAGTTATTTACTGGGGCTGGAGAGATGGCTCAGAGGTTAAGAGCCCTGACTGCTCTCCCAGAGGTTCTGAGATCAGTTCCCAGCAACCACATGGCTGCTCACAAACCATCTAAAAATGAGATCTGATGCCCTCTTCTGGCGTGCAGGCAAACATGCAGGCAGAACACTATACATAATAAATAAATACATCTTTTTTTTTTTTAAAAGAAGTTATTTACTGATTTCTCATAGGGAAAATCTGTTTTTTTTTGTTTTTTGCTTTTTTTTTTTTTCTAATATCACATTCATTTGGTGTCTTCCAGGCCCTAATACAGTCTCCATGGGATTGTCAATCAGCGTTCATGTTCTTAGGCCATGTCAAGGCCATACCAGTGCTGTGGTTGCATTTCTTTTCTTGTGTCCTTTGCTGTCCCTTGGGAGTTAATAAACATCTCCATCTTTATTTCTCTACTTTCTTAGTTGCTCACGTTCTCCAGACTCTCGGATAAGAAATCCAAACCAAGTAGACAGGTAGACAATTTTCTTGTCTTCCAGCCTGGACAGAGCTTTACAGCTTGGCAATGTGGTGACCTCCCTTTGTAGGTGCCTGGAGATCCCTGTTTTTCTCTTTCTTGGTGTACCTCCCAAGGATGCCAAAGGATTTTTATGTAAAAAGGACTCTGAGTGGGGGGTAGAAATTTACATCTGTTTACATTCTAACATTGCTATGTGGCATGAATCTTCCGTCCTCAGCTGGTGTAGCAGTTCCCACATGCGAGCTCGTCCTAACTCCCCTTCACTGTATTTGGCTGAGCAAGGAACTCTAGGTTGGACATGATTTTCTCCCCCTTTGGAGGACACTGCTGTGCGGCTTTCTAGCCTCAGTGTCAACACTGAGCAGTGTTAGATCCAGTGTTGATCCTAGCTGTTGTATCGTGGGCTGTCTCTCTAGGACTTCTCAGTTCCATTCATTCCTGGGGTCTCGCATTCCTGGTGTTATAGTTGGTGGGGATTTGCTTTCTATTTTGCAGGGTGCGTTGAGAACCCTCCTGGCTGCTCAGATGGAATCTCAAGTACTTTGCCTTAGGAAGCTTTGGAGGAAGTATTTCCTCTTCCACTTTCTCTGCTCGCTCTCTCTCTCTCTCTCTCTCTCTCTCTCTCTCTCTCTCTCTCTCTCTCTCTAGTTCTTATTAAAAGGTGTCAGAGATTCTAGGCTGATCTTTTTATATTTATCTCCCACCCCCATTTCCCCTCTTTCTGGGAGAATTATCTTATCTTCTGATGTTTCATCATAATTGTGTGTGCAATTGTGGGAGTGTGTGCACAATGTGGGTAGGTGTATATACATGTGGGTGTGTGTACACAATGTGTGTAGGTGTATATACATGTGGGTGTATATACATATATGTGGTTGGGCATAAATATATACATATTTACGTATATGTACATATATGTGGTTGGATGTATATACATGTGGGTGGGTGTACATGCATGCACATGTGGAATTAGGAGAGCGACTCCAAGTGGCTTCCTCTATCGCTCGCTCTCCACTCTGGTGTTTGAGGCAGCTTCTCTCACTGAACTTGGAGCTCTCCAACTCAGCTAGGCTGGCCAGCCAGAGGCTCTGGGGACCGAGATTTGGGCACATACCACAGTGCCTAGCTCTTAATGTTGGGCTGGGAATTGACCTCAGGCTCTTGAGCTTGCTCAGCAAGCTTTCCACTGGCCCATCTCCCCAGCTGCATCATAGTCATTTAAAATTTTCAGTTGTGTTTTTTGCTTCAAGAAGTTTTTTTTTCTTGTTCTGTGTGGTTATAAAATGTGTCCTTTTGGTCCTCATCTGTGGATACTCTGTCGTCCCTAATGTCAGAAGACACTGATGCTACTGGGGTGATCTCCCTGGGGGTCTGCTGTATCCAGAGCTTTCATCCTACCCTGGCGACGGTCACCGGTCAAAGTCTCTTGCATCTTTCTCTTTCACTGGTTTTTCCTGCAGGGTTGGCTTCATTCATTGCCTGCTGTGGGGTGGGGTAAGTAGGTAAAGGCACACAGGCCAGAGCCAAGAAAGGGGCTGGTGACCTCATCTTTCATGTCGATCTTATCTAGCTCTGGCTGGTGTTTCAGAGTCTGTTCCTCCTGCGTGTGTCTCCCAGGGGTGGGGTAGCATCTCCCCATGTCCCTCCTGAAGCTTTGTGCCACTTTTGCTTCATGAGCATCTGGGATTCCCAGGCTCAGGCCATCTTTGGAAAGGGTGTTGACATTCTCAACTGCTATTATCTCTGTCTCCACTTTTTTTCTCTTTCCCTTGTGGTACAGCAGGAGCACTCTTCTATAACCAAAGAATTTTGTAAGGAGGTAGAAATATTTGTTCAAGTTGTCATGTTTAATCCTGAGTGGTCTTTTCTGAATGTCTCTGCAGGCCCAGAGGGAGGCAAACGTGTGTGAGGGGCCCATAAATCAAAAGCATGGGAAGGAGCCTTTGATACAACAGCATTGATAGAAGAAAAGTGTCTGCGTCTCTGGTCCAGGCCAACCTGGGATTTGTTATGTAGCCAAGGGTGACTTTGAACTTCTCACCCTCCTGCCTCTACTTCTCAAGTGGTGGAATTACAGATAACACATGCTCCCTTTATACTGTGATGGGGATCAAACATGGGGCTTTATGCATACCAGGCAAGTACCCTAACAATTGAGCATGGCCCACCCCACCCCCACCCTGCCGCAGGCTTCATCCATATTTTTTTTTGTTGTTGTTGAAACATTTTTGAACCCTAAGATCTTTCTGAAACTGCTTGGTAATGGGAATATAAAGATTGTGATGTATGGTGCCCACTCCAAAGTACATTATAGTCCAGTATCATGGAAGTGTGTGAGTGGATCCAAGCTCACAGGAGTGAGATGATAGCCTGTAACAGGAATCCTCACAGAGGGCACAGTGACTCATTCCAGCCCAGGGGGGCAGGAGGTACTTCTGGGAAGAGGTGTCACCAAAGCTAAGGTGTGAAGGTTGTGATTTCTGGATGTGAAACTGGGGAAAGGCATTCCAAGCAGAAAGACCTGTGGGTGCAGAGCAGGAGTCTAGAGACTGAGGAGAAGACTGAGGCAACCAGAGCAACGGAGAAGTGGGGAAGCCACTTGGTTATCACTGTCCATGCTAGGGCAGTGTGTGAAGTAGGCCATCCCAACAGAAACAACAGCATCTTATTCCCTCTGAAAAGCCGAGCCAACTAAAAATATTATAAAAAAAGGACAATTTGAAGATTGCAGAGAGACAAGATGTATTAAATGCTGGCTCAATGATAAGAATGGGACTGTTCTAGTTCCCAAGTGACAGCCGCTTCCTGTCCACTTCCGTCCTCTAGTGTCCAAACACTTATGAAACAGGCCTTAGAAAAGCTCACAGTGAAATCTTGCTCGGCTCTTCCTGCCAGCCAAGATTATTTACATATTATAACTGGGTCTCTTACCCCGCACCGGCAGATGCAGTGTTCACCAGCTCTGGAGATGTGTGAATTTGGGGCAGTGTTTTGACAGATCTCAGTAAGAACCACTGAGGCCCAGCCTCCCTTCTGCCTGTGGCCCTGCCCTGTCTTGGCTCCCGTTGCCTCACTTGGCAAATAGGAGGAGCTGAATTAGATTACCTTCAAGGTTTGTTCCCGAACAGAAATTGGATGCAGGCAGCCTTAGCTTTACAAAGGTGAGTATTAAGAAAGAGGTAAGGTTTTATTTGATTTTGTTTTTAAATCATGCTTTAAACTCTTGATGAGCAAGCAAAAGGGAGACTGCTCCATCTCTCCTTACCTCTCCCATGGTCTGTACAGCTTTAGATTCACAAACTCCAGAGAGAAATATGTCACTGAAGGCATACACATGTCACAGACACCTACCACACATATATGTCACACTACGTACATACCAACACACAACATGTAGACCCCACACACTAACATCACACATATATCATATACTACATACAATAGCATAATACAACACACACACACGAGTTATAAAATGTATCAGATTCTGTTACACTACTGAAAAAGTTGAGAGAACAGCCCTTTTAAGAAGCCAACTGCTGTGAAAACAACGATGCCCTGTCTAGATGTTTTCCAAAGCTCTTGGTATTTTGAACCCCTCCCTTGCCCCCCACCAGCAAGTGACTGGAGCAGTAACCTAAGCCCTCTGGACTGGCTGGCAAGTGACACCAGGGAGTCTGGGTAACTGTGAGGTGAGAATGGCATTTCTTTTTCCTGCTAGGGGTTCTCTGACTCCCTGAAGTGAAAGAAGTACTCTGGGATGCTCTGCGAACAGGCTGTGTGAAGCCTTGGGTGAGCAGAGGCTGGACTGGCGCTTCAGGAGAGGCTTTGGGAGGCTTGGGCCTCGCATGGCTATGGAACCTCACTTCTCACAGCTTGGATCTCAGACCACTGGCCCAGAGGCCCAGTGGGTTGGCTGCAGCGGGACAACGGCGGCAGACCTTTCACCAAGCCTCGGGAGGAGATGTGGCATTGAGCTTGTGTCTGTCATCAGTTCAGAAGTCCTTATGTCCCGCCAGCCTTGTGTGACTCCAGAAGAACATGCGGAGGCTTTGATTCCCCACTGCCGTAGCAACTTTTTATTCCAACTAACGGTCTGTTCCCAAGTGATCATGCTGCTCATGGTGCCAGCACCAGATGTCTTGTTCCATCTGCATTTTATCTCGTCCCTCCCAAGCCCGAAAACTCCCCCAGTATTTTTTACAGCATTTTTGACCAGCAATTGAAATTGACATTGAAGTTGGTTTCTTTTCAGACCTGCTATCCTGTTTCAACGGACCCACTGTTTTTTGGAGGGTGTGTGTGTGTGTGTGTGTGTGTGTGTGTGTGTGTGTGTGTCCCTACTATGTATGAAGATCTGAATGGTGATAGTACCACACACAACACACAATTTCATGAAGTCTTACCTTGAGGCTTCAGATCAATGCGGCTCCTTTTTATTGGCTGCTTGTTTCCTGTTGTCTTCTCTCCTCCTCTCTATCCTTCTGTCTCATCTCTCTTCCTCTGTGGGTTCCCACTCTTTGGGGAGGGGCAGGATTTCCGGCTCGCAAGTTGGTTGGTTTCTGGGAGGAGTCAAAAGACCTGGTTCTAGACTGGAACCAGCTGGTCTGCCATAGGGTACAACGTGTTTGAGACCCGTGTGTGAGACCCGGGCGGGAAGAGGACGGCCCAGCCGGGCGACACCTGCAGGGGGGAGCCAATCAGGCAGAAGCATCAGGCTCCCCGAAGGACGGGGACCCCAGGCAGCCTGGCATGGAGATGTTGGAAGTGGTCCTGGTTGCCCTGGAAACTTTCCCGTTACTATTGTTAGCTCCAAACTCGGTGAAAACAGCCCGGGCAAAGCCACGTTCCACCCAAGCAGGTGCACACTTGAGTCGGCTTTGCCTCAGAGGAAGTTACTGAACAAGAACTGCATTTGGGCAGATTTCTCTTCTACCAGGAGAGACTAGTGACCCAAGGCCTTCCATAAGTGTGTGCTACCCACACTTGAGGTGAGTTTCAGACCGTCGGTATTACCACAACCGCTAGGGGGTAGAGAAGATGAAGAAGACGACCCAGAGGAACAGGGGCTCCATTAGCAGAGATAAATGCTCTCTCTCTCTCTCTCTCTCTCTCTCTCTCTCTCTCTCACACACACACACACACACACACACACACACACACACACACACACACACGCAGACACACATGCAGACACACACATTTAGACATACTTGGACACACTCACATACATGCAGATACACACACATGCACAGACACACATACATACAGACACACAGGTACAGACACACATGCAAACACATACATTTAGACATACTTGGACACACTCACATACATGCAGACACACACACGTGCACAGACACAAATACATACAGACACACAGGTACACACACACACAGACACACACACATGAAGACACATATACATAGACACACAAACAGACACAGACACTCACATACATGCAGACACACACATGTGCACAGACACATACATAGACACACAGACACAGACACTCACACACAGGCAGACACACACATACACACAGACACACCTGCAGACACACACACAAATGTCCACTTCCTTACTGTTTATTTGAAGCACACCTGCTTGGCCCCAGCACTAAGCCATGTTAAGATCAACTCTTCTCTTCAGGGTGACTTGGCACAGTTGCAGGCTGAGCACAGGAGTTAATCAGCGTGGCGGCACACACTGGACGCTGAGGTATGGGGTCCTGACCTCACTGAGGGGATGATGTCTCCTGTGGGGACAGCCCACCTTCTCTTTCTCAGCCAACATGAATGGGCATTGGCCTTTTTCAGTGACACTTCCTACAAGAGGACGGGACCTTTGCCTGTTTTCACTTCTGGGGCCACTTATTTTCCCCAGGGTTTCTACCAAGTTTTACCTTATTCTATGCAGCACTCTGAAAACTTCTGACCACATATTGGACACTTTCCATCACGTCTACATCTCGATTTTTTAATTAAATTCCCTAATTCATATTCAAGTGAATTAAAAGAAAATGGGTTGGGAGGGGGCCAAACAAGATCCTCCTTTCCTTCAGCTGTTGGGTCCACTCTAGTGTGGTTTTGGAAAGTTTCTTAAGGACTATTTTTGTTTTTATTTGGGTTTTTGGTTCCTATTCTTTTTTCTGGTGGGTCTCCTATTATCTCAAGGTAAGGTGGCAAGTGGGCATGTTTCAGAGAGACACTCGGGGTGGGGCATCCTCATCGTGAAATCGCCCACTTCAAGTCCCAAGTGAACATAAGTACAATGCCAACCAGGTTTTTGTCATGTGATTTGAAGGGCCAAACCATGTTCAAACCACTGCTGTCCTTCCTTCTGTGCTGGGGATGGAGTCCAGGGACTTGTGCATGGTGTCGCAGCAGGAGGGCTTCTAGTCTCTGTTACGATTTGGGGGCCATCGTGGCACATGAGGCTTTGCTGGCTGGAATGCTGTTCTGCTGCACAGCACATCTCTGCCTGTCCTCCTGAGGTTTAAGAAAACCCTGCAGTTATAACCCTACCAAGGTTTAAATCCTGTTTCCTTAGGGCCGCTTTCTGGTTTAATAGCTGCTCATTTCCAGGGCAGTCTCTGAAGAAAGGCGTGACTTGTGTGGAAGGTGGGGTAAAGCCGCACGAAGACAAACATGGAAGGAGGGTGGGCGCCTGTGGTAAAAGACCTCCTCAAGTCAGAAGTGCGCTGACCGCTCCTCCAGCCAGCCAGACTATTAGCCAGGCGTAACGCTGCTCACCCACAGCCCCAGTGCACAGGCTGGAAGCTTACAGCTTGAGAGCGAGGCCAGCCAGAGCTACCACCAGACCTTGTCTCTAAATAGCGGCTAATTATTGACTCAGATTTTAGTCTCTGAATTATTCTGAAGTTCCACTTCTCTTTTTGTTCTCTTTTTCTTCTTTCATTCACCCTTTCTATCTTTGAGATGAAGTCCCATGTAGCTCAGGCTGGCCTCAAACTCAATAATAGATACTGGCCTTGAACTCTTGACCCACTTGCCCTCATCCCCAAATCACCATGATTAAATGTATACACCACCATGCCCCCTTTCAGATTTTCTTAAATGTATAGTAATTTATTGATTCTTTTTAAACAGATCAAAAGTTCTATAACAGTGGTTTTCAACTTTCCTAATTCTGCAACCTTTTAATACAATTTCTCATGTTGTGGTGACGCCCAACCATAAAATTATTTCACTGCTACTTTGAAACTGTAATTTTGTTATTGTTATGAATTGTAATGTAAGGGTTTGATATGCAGGATATCTGATATGTGGCTTTGAGGGGTCACAACCTACAGGTTGAGAACCCCTGTGCTATAGGATGGCCGTCGGTATTCTGACTCAAAATTTTTACTTTACCAATGTAGTAGAATATTATTTTAAGGTTTGTTACTTTTGTTTATGTTGCATTTGTTTAACTCTGTGAAGCTGTGTTACTGTGCCTGTCTAAAACACCTCATGGTCTAATGAAGAACTGAACGGCCAATGGTGAGGCAGGAGAGAGCAATAGGCAGGGCTGACAGGCAGAGAGAATAAATAGGAGGAGAAATCTGGGAGGAAAAGAGGAAGGGGAGAGAGAAGGAGGAGGACATCAGGGGCCAGCCACCGAGCTACACAACCAGAAATGGAGTAAGAAAGAAAGGTATACAGGAATAGAGAAAGGGAAAAGCCCAGAGGCAAAAGGTAGACGGGATAAGTTAAGGAAAGCTGGCAAGAAACAAGCCAAGCTAAGGCCGGGCATTCGTAATTGAGAATAAGCCTCTGTGTGTGGTTTACCTGGGAGCTGGGTGGCGGCTCCCCAAAAGAGTAAGACAACAACAGCATACAAAGTGAGAGCAAGAATCCGGATGCATGCAGCTTTGCATGGAGGGAAGATCTTCACCTAGAAGAAACTGAGCCTGGCTGCAGAGGCAGAGGCAGAGCATGTGCCTGTGAATGGTGTCTTGGCTTCCATTTCTGAACAAAATGTAGAAAAGGACCCTGATTCAGTACCCTGAAAAACAGATGAACACACCCTTGCACATGTGGGTGAGGCACCATCCACGCAGTGCCCCTCAAAGCAGATGAAGATAATCTTCCACATGTGGAAGAGGTGTCATCCATCCAGTGCCCCTGGAACACAGATGAACACGACCTTCCATGTGGATGCAGCAGCTTCCCATAGCTCAGCATGACCAATAGCCTGCCCAGTCAGGGTGTCCTTGAGGATCAGTTTGGATCAGATTGGTGATTTATTTGTTCTTATCTCTACCCATTCCTATCAAACACTCTTATATATCAGATTTAAAACAGCCAAGAATAGATTAAAAAAAAACATAAAACAAGACTTAATACAGACAAAAAGCAAAGTGAGCAGCAGGAAAATGAGCAGTTGGATGGTTAATCAAGTGGAGAATTCCTAGCTAGGTGTGAGGACACACACCTTCAATCCTCATCCTTGAAAAGCTGAGGCAGAGGAACCTTGAGTTCAAGGTCAACCTGGCCACATAACTAATTTGATGCCTGTATTAGTTACCTTTCTGTTGCTGTGAGAACACAGCATGACCAGGGCAATTTGTAGAAGGAAGGGTGTGTTTAGGCTCAGGATTCCATGATGGCAACAGACAGCAGGCCTGGGGGCAGGAACAGAAGCTGAGAGCAAGCATCTTCAAACACAAGCAGGAAGCAGAGAGATCAAACTGGAAACAGGTGAGGCTTTCAATTCTCAAAGCCCACCTCCAGTGACAGACTTCCTCCAGCAAAGCTCCACCTCCAAAACCTCCCCAAACAGCACCTCTAACTGTGTGTAGACACCTGAGACTATCACTTAAACTACCACAAGGCCACAATGAGTTACTATCTCAAACAGGCAGTGAACTTCTGCAGGGAAAGGTCCAGTGGATGACATATACCAAGACGCATGTTGAATTAGCTAATGATAACATGCTTACCACACAAAGTGCCAAATGCATTTATGCAGAGATCTCTGTCTGGTTACTCAGTGGGGTATCCCCTAAACAAAAGGCCTAAGGACCTTTCATGAAGGTCTAGGTGTAGTTATCAGAAAGTACACCCCTAAACAGACCAGTCAAGCTCAAATTACTCATTGAGATTTAATAACCCAGGTCTAGATATGAAGACAAATGTAATTTAGGCACAAGGAACCCAGAGAATATGCCAGGTGGTCCAAGGGGCCTCTGAAACACTCTCAAATGGGTAGACCCTCCAGAATTGTCAAAGAATGTAAAACCATCATTTAACATATGAAATAAAGTTTAAAAGGTGAATTACTGGCTGTTTACAGTGAGGGTGAGCTGTATTGAGCAGATTGTTGGATTTAACACTAGAGCACTTTGGGAAACAAGAAGGCTGGGCACTGGTGTACCTTCCCAGGCACAAGTGGGTCTGCTGGGTGTTGGTCACTTGTTTTGTTGCGGTACCAAGATACTTGACAAAGCGAGGGAAGAAAGGGCTGGCTTTGGCTCGCAGTTGGACGATGCAATCCAAATTGGCAGGGAAGTCATTGGAGCATGAGGCTGCTCATCTATAGTCAGGAAGCAGAGGCGGATGCCAGTGTCCTGCTGGCTGCCTTCTTTTCTCTTTTATACAGCCCTGGACCGCAGTCTGCCTCAGTTAACCCAATCTCAAGCCTCCCTCAGAGCCAAGTCTGGGATGTGTCTCCTGCTCTGTGTTGTAGAACTGATCTGTGGGGCTTGAGTTCTCATTAACTCTCTCCCATTCAGTTTCAGTTTGCTTCAGTGTCTGGCTCCGGAGTAGGCCTTTCTTGTCAGACTTTCTTTGGACCACCAACCCCCAAATAATGACATGAAGACTTATTACTATTATAAAAACTCGACCTTTAGCTTAGGCTTGTTTCCAACTAGCTCTTATAACTTGAATTAACCTGTTTCTAATCATCTATATTCTGCCATGTGGCTCTCTACCTCTTGTCCATTCTGTACATCTGACTCTCTGCATGTCTCACTGGCAAAATCCCCCATGCCAGATTCTAACCCAGATTTCCTATCCCTGCCCAGAAGTCCTGCCTAACCACTCCTGCCTAGCTATTGGACATTCAGAGCTTTATTAAACCAATCAGGTATCTTAGGCAGGCAAGGTAAAACAGCAATATATCTTCACACAGTGTGATAAAATATTCTGCAACATTTCCCCCTTTTTTTGTCTAAATAAAAAGGAAAGGTTTTGTAACTCTAACACAATAAAACTATATACAATAAAAACAATTATCAGGTAAGAATTACATTTACAATGTCCAGTCCATTTGTATTTGGCAAATTTAGAGAAATTACTCTATTATCTATCCTATCTTGATGAGTCCAAAGTTTTATATCTAAACCACTTTCTATTATAACTTGTATTATTATCCTAAAAATATTTTTAGACTTGAAACATTTTCTTAGATAAATAACTTAATCTTCTTTGCCTCTCAACCTTATAAACTTTACATCTCTTTTATAAGTTTCTTTTTTAAATTTGGTAACAAAGAAAATGGTATAACTATCTAATCTCATCAGAGACTCGAGAAGGATATATTACCTGAGTAAACAGGAAGTGCAGAGCAAGCAACTTCCAAAACTATAGGAATGACAGAAACAGCTGGCTACCTGGACAGTCACCCAAGGTTCCTGTGCAACATTGGTGCATCCATCTTTAGCCTACAGGCCCAAAATATCTGACAGACTTTTCTGTGAAGCAGGAATTTTGAAGGACTGTCTCACCTTGTTTTGGCAAAGTTTAGCAGTCACCTTCTTTTGTGTCCTGCTTGTCCAATTTGGACAGCATACTGTCAGCAGTCGAGGCAAGGGCACTTTCCTACCCAGTGGCTAACTTTTGCCACAAAGAAAGTAAACTCCATATTGAGGTTTTTTGATGTCCATCAACTCTGAAGTAGATTGGTGTTGCCAGGAACAGACATCTCTCACTGTCATGAAAAGCCTTACGTTACTAAAACATCTTAAATGCCATATTCTGTGGATCTCTGAAGGGTGTGAAGACCACTTATCTATCTAAAATATATCTGTTTAGCCCTGAAAACATGCCTAACATGGCTACAGGTTTGATTATTATAGATGACTAACTACTAACCTGCATTTCTTAATTATCCTAAATAGTTTATAATGATAGCTTTCAAGGAAAAGAACTTCATGTTACATTTTAAATGAGCTACATACCTTAGATACAATACCTTAAATAAGAGTAGAAACATGTATATATATATATATATATATATAATGTTATAACAAAAAAACCTTAAATTTGTATCAATATACAAAAGTCCATACTGATGTAAAATATTTAAGACTAGTAGTTGCTATTTAGTTTAAAAGTAGATGTAATAATCTATCCTTTTATCCTATCATTCCTATACCCACCTTTGTCTTTTCAGAAAGAGATCCCTGAATCTAAGCTCCTTTGCTTAATTTCCTCCTTGACTATGACCAATAACAACTTACAGCTAACCCCCCCAAAAGACAAACATCCACAACTACCCACCCTACCTCTTGGGAATGTGGGTGTTATGCTGTCTAGACTGCTTCCTGCTGTGTTGGGGTGATGGCGTCTTTGGGGACCCTGAGACAATTGGGATAATGTTCAATCCTGGGAGAGCTAGCTGTATCATTTGTTGTCCAGTTTCTATGTAATGGGAAAGTACAGGGCTTATCTGAAGTCCTGGTTAGAGTAGTCAATGAGGCTGGACCATCTCAGCTAGTGGTTTTGAAGTTGTTCTGGATGCAAATATTTGAGGAAACTGCAACAGATGCATTCTGAGAGGCTGAATAACCCAGACTACTCATCTAAAATGGTGTCTGGTCCCTTTGTTCTGAAAACACATAAACTTTTAAGGGTGACATATATATCTGTATTAACACAAATAGGGAATGTGTGGTGTGCACAAATCAGCTGAAGATGATTTTCTGTTTTATGTTTGAGCGTCTGTTAACTTTGTAAGTCTGTTGGGACTGCATAACCAAACTGTAATATAAATCTCCATCCATGCCATATGAAAGGATGATATGTAATAATAATAAATAGGACTCTGTAGCCAACAAGATTTATCATGTCTCACCCAGTCTCAGAACTGTTCTTATAACAGAGGAATCAGCTTATATATCACCTGTCTTGTAGTTTTTTTCTTGGTTTCTTCCTTCATGTCCACAGCCAAGATTTTCAGGAGGTCTCCTCCAATTGAATCGGGCCTTTATTAATTTTGAAGAAATCCATAGCTTTTTGTTTTTGGTGGAAGCAAAGGTATAACCTCTTCCCCAATGCAACACATTTTCTGACTTCCATTCTAAAGTTAAGACATCCTTAAAATATATAGGATGGTTTAATTTGTAGGTCCCCCCCCCCACAATCCAATATTTCTCAACAGCTGCTGTTTTTTTGTTCATTAGCCTTTAAAAATTTCAAAGTCAACAAAGCACCATACAGGATCCAGACACCCTTTGTATTTTCCATCTTTACATGACTTACTCTTCCTATATTACTTTACTATTTCTTTAAAGAATTTATTGTTTTTAAACTATTTTTCTATGACTGTCTATATTCATTTTCATTTTTTCTTCTGCACCTAAGCATATGTTCAAGCATACTGTACCTGTTTAGAGGTTTTCTTGGCTTGGACCTGGCTTTTTTTTTTTTTTTTTTTTATGTCGGCAGCATTTATCTGACCACATGAACTAAACCTTAAACTACTAGGCCACCTGCCACACAGCTCTATTTAGCACATGGCACTGGCAGCTGGCACTGGTGGCTGGCTCTGGCGCCCCTTGGGTCCATGAGAGCCCAGCCTCATGCCCTCAGGCCCTGGCTGGGAGCCACATTTACCTGCCTCAGGTCTGGGAAGTTACTGGGTTTGTGCTGTGGCAGGCATTTATTTCTAGAATACCATTCTATCTAGTACTTGCCATTTGAGTGCTCAGCTTCATAGCAGGGCCTCTTAGAGGATTCTGCCTCTGTACACCACAAGTAGTGGGTTCTGTGTCCAGGGTGTTTCTCAGCTTTCTCAGACCCTGTGTTTGGATATATGGGCTGGGCCTCCACATTGGATGCCTTTAGCTTAGGCTAATCTACATTCTGCCACATGGCTCTCTACCTCTCCTCCATTCTGTACTTCTAACTCTCTCCATGTCTTGCTGGCAAAATCCCCCATGCCAGATTCTAACCCAAAGTTTCTATCTCTGCCCAGAAGTTCTGCCTAATCTCTCCTACCTAGCTATTGGCCATTCAGCTCTTTATTAAACCAATCAGGTGTCTTGGCAGGCAAAGTAAAACAGTGACGTATCTTCACACAGTGTGATAAAATAGTCAACAACTCTTTCCCATTTAGTTTCAGTTTGCTTTAGTGCCTGGCTCCAGTCTGGCAAAATATTATTATTATTAATTATTAATCTTGACTCTGCTGTGTTAGCCCTATGTTGTCAACAGAACCAACAAGCATTCCTCTGTCACCTTCCCTAGGTGGGTGCTAACACTGTCAAATAAGACCAAGAATAGTTTCTGTGCCTATGTGAGGTGAGGGGCTTGTTCTGTTTGACCATGACCGAATGTCTCATGAGACCACTGCAAAACTTGATTCTGTTGCAATCAGGCAACACCCTTTCCTTGTTTCCCTCTGTGAGCATCCTTACGCTCCCCCTCCAAGTCCAGTTGAGACACTAAATTAAACATCTATGAAAAAGTCATGATTTTCCAGACCTTGATGATTTGTGTGAAAATGAAGAAGATATGATCCTTTCTCTCGGGAAGGTTAGGCTAGGAGGGGTTTGACTTGCCCACAGTGCAGCTGGGAGGAAAGTCTGCTAGCATGGGCCAGCATGAGACCTAAACTTCACAAGTGTAAATTCTGAGAGGTGAGAAGATTCCAGCAGCTCAGGCTGACAGGCTGGGCAATGTGAAGGAGACTCTGCAAGAGATGTTACACCGTAACCTGAGTAAGTTAGTGTTATCTGTATGCTTGGGCACTTGTGTTTTCAGATATAGCCAAACTCTCTGAATAGACATATAACATAACCTTCACACCAAAAAAACAAAAACAAAAACAAAAACAAAAAACAAACAAACAAAAAAAAAACCAAACCCCAGAGTACACAGTTTGATACATAGTTTACTGATGGGCAGAAAATTTGAAATCCTTGAAGCATTGAGGTATATTGTCCTCAGAGATATAGAGACTGTGGGTGTGAGGAGATAATATCAAAGAGAGTACTATTATCAAAGGATAGAAAAGGAACCTGAGGGTACCAGTGTCCATGCTGGGCAGCCCACAAAGGCAGACAAAAGGTAGACAGAAGCAGGTCACAGAGACATTGGAATCGTGCAGGAGTTTAGTGTCTGACACTTTTGATGGAGGAACAGCAAGGTGAGAGGTACTGAAGGGGACCAACTTGTGAGGCAGGCAATGTAGGAGAAGAGCTGGACAAGGTGTTGAATGCGCAGAGGAGCAAGCAGCCTGTGGAAGAGGCATCTGGAAGAGGGACCGAGGATTGGCTGAGCTCCTGGGAGCTTTGGGTCTATTAAGGCTGGACTCTGCCTTCACACAGGGTCAAGTGTCTGGATTTGGAAACAGGAAGAACACGGGTGTCACTGACATGCTTTTCTGTTGAAGCTTCCAACATGTCCCTTTCATTCATTCACCATGCCACATTCCCACTGCTCTTTCCTTGGGGATGATAAGGATAGATTTTAGAGAGAGCTGACAGTTGATCAGAGGCAGAAGTGCCGGGGAGTTTGGGTTTGTGGACCTAACTGTAATGGAGGTATCTGTGTGTCAGGGTAGCTTGGGAGGGTGGAGAATCAGGGTAACATGCCCACATCTGGTCAGAGTAAGTGACATTGAAGATGCTGAGAGAGTGGTATCAGGCTGTCCTCTTGGCCCTGCAGGGGTCGGGAGGGGTTACCTCTGGGGAGTCCCACAGTGTTACTAAATCAGCTGTCGGCACACTGACAGCTGTGACAGTGGGCGTTTCTCTTTCTAACCTGTAACTTCTCACTGTGGTCAGAGCCTACCTGGCAGCTGGGCAGTCTCTGCTCCCACCCTGCCTCTCCCTTCTCTCCCCCTCTTCTGCACTCTCTCTCCTTTCTCCTGTCTCTCTCATTCTCTCTTTTCTTCCAACTTCCTCCCCTCTCCTCCTTCGGTCTCCTTTCCCTCCCCCACTGCCCATTTCTCCTCCCCTCCTCTCTCCTCTATAATAGTTAAGCAGAGATCAGCTACAGGAATCGCCAGCACAAAGGGATAAAGGACAAATCACATTTTCTTTGCCCTAGAAATTCAGTGCTTATCTCTCTCTCATTTATTCTAGGTCAGAAATTCCTTTGTCTTGTGATCCAAAAATGCTAACACCTGTAGGATTTTTGACAATTTCACTCTTCTGTGAGTAGACCTGTGCCAGGACTGTCCACAGTGCTGGGTAAGAGGGTCACTGTGGTGGTATTGTGTTCCCCAAAATATTGTGTACCTTAATAAACTTATCTGGGGTCAGAGACGGGACAGCCACAATATTAAATAGAGGTTAGGCAGTGGTAGTACACGCCTTTAATCCTAGCATTCCAGAGATAGAAATCCCTCTGGATCTCTGTGAGTTCAAGGCCACATTGGAAACAGCCAAGCATGGTGACACACGCCTTTAATCCCAGAAAGCCAGCCTTTAATCCCAGGGAGTGGTAGTAGAAAGCAGAAAGGTATATAAGGCGTGAGGACCAGAAACTCGAGGCATTTTGGCCTGGAGAAGCATTTAGCTGGTTAAGCAATTGAGTGGTTAAGCATTCAGGCTTCTAGCAGCAGTTCAGCTGAGAGTCATTCGGATATGAGGACATAGAGGTTTCCAGTCTGAGGAAACAAGACCAGCTGAGAATCTGGCGAGGTGAGATAGCCGTGGCTTGTTCTGTCTCTCTGATCCTCCAGTGTTCACCCCAATAACTGGCCTCAGGTTTGTTTTTATTAATAAGAACTTTTAAGATTCCTGCTACAGGTCACCACACCTCTCAGGAATTAAATAATGAGATAGAGTATAAAATGTTTTTATTTCAAAATGAAAAACGGTAGTCACTGTAATAATAATAACAACAACAATAAAAATAACAGTATAAAAAGCATGTCTCCTTCCTTAATGCAAAGTGATAGCTCCTTGATCGCTCGCACAGCCTTGGACAAATCACAGTGCATGCTGCATAGCAGCAAAAGTCAACCCCAGACCCCTTGGGTGATCTGTGCAGGGTCAGTTCTGTATTCGGTGGCTTCTCGGAACAGCACGCGACTCTGCTCTCTCCCACCGGCGTCATGGTCTCTCTGTTTCTCTTTCTCTAGCTCCCTCCTCCCCGCCTTAGGAGGCATGCTGCCTGAGGGACAGGGTCCGGCTGCTGCTCAGGGTCGCCTCCTGTGCCTTGCCTCCGCCCAGCAGGGCCTGCTTGTGGAGGGACTGTTGCTCGCAAGCGTCCCGAAGCTCGGCCACTGCAGCTTCCTGGTCGCGCACACGGCTGGCGGCTGTGAAAGGGCTGCACACGGTCTCCATCAGGCCGAGCACCACACTGAAGAGCGCCAGCACGCTGCCC